>ML776553.1:4408393-4429113 GCA_009831015.1 Picea engelmannii | reverse complement strand
CTAAATTGTCACCTATATTTGTATTATTCATTTAGGATATTAGTAATATATCCTCAAGTGATGACTAATGATTTAGTTAATATTGCCTAGCCTAGTCATCATGCATGATTTTAGGATCTAGAGCAAATCTCTCTATGAGGTGGGATCACCCATTGTACTATAAATATGTACCATTGGTTTGAATACATTAAGTGTTGGGTAGTGAGCCTCTTCCACCATCTTGTTTTTCTTATGCTTGTTTTATCAATTGGTATCAGAGCTTCTTTGTTTTATCAAATAGTACATCATCACGAGGTTTGGTGTCCCAAATTCTTTGGTTTTTGATAATTCTACTTATTTCTCTTCTTTGAAACTCATTGAATTTGCATTGGAAAAATGTATTACTATAAAGTATGATGTTAATTATTATCCGCAAGGAAATGGTGTAGTAGAATCTACAAACAAAAATTTAATTCAAATGATTAAGAGAACTGTTAATGATCATAAAAAAAGCGGGCATAAGGATCTCTCAAATGCATTATGGGAAGACACGGTAACACTCAAAGATGCATTAGGTAACTCTCCTTTCTTGCTTGTTTATGGAACAGAGGATATCCTACCCCCTAATGTGTTTTTACCTTCCCTACAATTAGCACAATCCTCTAGGGAAGATCCTTGCCCTCTAATGTAGACAATAATTGAAACATTATTAAAATTGGAAGAGCAATGAGAAAAGGGCAAACAAATATTTTATGAACATCAATAGTTAATTAAGAGGTGGTTCGATAAGCATTCAGTTAGCTACAAAGATTTTAATGTTGGAGACTTAGTTTTGAAATGGGATAAAGCAGGAGGTAAAATGTAAACATACCGAATTTCAACACCTCTGGCTGGGACCATTTCATATTTCTTCAAAAATTGGTCCTTCAACATACATTTTGCAATCATTGGAAGGGGAGATTGAAAGCCTCCCCATGAATGGCCAAATTCTGAAGAAATATTTTTCTTAACCACTTTATGGTTGTAGTTGTAATTATGTACATATCGTAATTTCTTTTGAGTATTTTTCATTTCTTCTTCTTAGTTTCATTTTCTTAATTTTCAAATTTTATGAAATTTTGATTGTACATATTTGCTTTCAATTGATCTTTTATAATTTTGTTTTCATTTGATTGTGAAATTTGTGTAAAAATCTTTCATTGTTGTTATTATGTTAATTGTGGTCACACACTGAAGATATTCTTACAAATCATAGAAAACATGGGTTGCTCTATATGAAATACCTTTATGGAGTTCTAAGTTGTTGGATATCGACTGATAGTTGTGGTGGATCATGTGTGCCTACTAGACAAGGAACTAGTAATCTAAGAGTAAAGGAAAGTGTCTAGATGCTATTTTCTTAAAGCTCCATCCATCTCACATTAATATGTTGGCTACTATTATGATGGTTATTTGGGAGACCTTTGGGTTAAACTTAAGTATAAATATTTTGCCAAGCAAATCAAAATAACTCTCATATCACCCCGCTTCCTTCTCACCCAATTGCAATTGCAATATTTAACATACAAATAATAAGGGTGAGCATAATGTAGTTGATAGCACTGTGGGTAGTGTGGGAAGTACAAGTAAACCCGTCGGGGGTATGGATGCTCATTGACAATGGGGCTATGGATGCTCACTGACAGTGGGGCTATGTTTGTATGATACCAAGAGAACTTCGTCGGGGCTATGGATGCTCGCTGGCAGTGAAGCAATGTTGGGATAGGAGAGACGAGGAACACACTTATGTGGACGTCTTCTTGTTATAAAAGTTAAAACTCCTTGGTCAAACCATAACCAATCAGAAGTGTAAGGCCAGTTAAATAAATTTTCTAATTAATTATGCTCTTTGAAAATGGTATGTTAGATTATAAGTACTTGAAATTTGGATTCAAGTCTTTTAGGAAATTTGGCATTGGTACACATGACTCCTGCAATTTCCTTCAGTTACTGAGGTTATCTTTAACATTCATATTTGAAGCAAGGGCCCTTATTTTGTTGACAAATATAACTCATTCTTCCAATGCATCACCAATTGTTGTGCATACAACAACCCCCCATTTATTTTCCTCAAAAAATANCCCCCATTAAAATTTCGATTTTATTGTTTAAATTATAGTTTTGAGTTCTCTATTGTGCATATGCATTTTTTTGGTTGTTTAGTGTATATTTACTTTTGTATTTTAATTTTAGGCTTTGATTTTTTATCTAGGATTTGCGAAAGGTTGGATGAATTATGTTTTAATTAGAATAAATACTATTTCAATGGTTTCATTTTGTTTTATGAATTTGATTATTTGCATTTGGTTTATGATCCATTTTTGGAAGCTTAGCCTTTATAAATGCATGACTTGGTTAATTTTTGAATACCAATAATGGAAACCTCAAACTCAACCTATATCTAGACATCCATATATCCAAATTTTATTTTATCAATCAATTCTTAAATCTCCCAGATCCTGGATTTTTAATTATCCATATGCACATCTCAAAGTAGGGTTAAGCTTATGCTAATCAGTGGATAAGACATGTTTGTGTTGGGTATGTGTTATATTCTTTGCACGATTAATAGTGTCACATATTTTTTGCCTTGAGAAATGTGTCACATATTTAGGTGGTTTTTCGGCACATGGTTTCTTTGCCAATGGTTTTCTATTTCCGGTTAAGGAATTAGGGTTGTTGACTAATCCAGGTCATTGGGTTAGGGTTTTGGATGCCGTTGGAGCCTATATGTATATTGTATTGTAAACAATTTAACACAATGAATGAATATAGAATATGCTGGTTTTCCCGGTTTGGGTTTCCAGGGGAAAAATCTTTGTGTAATATTTGTATTTGCCATTGTATCTTTTCTTATCTTTTACTGAAAATCTGTTTGCAGTAAATATTGTACAAGGTTAAAATCTACATGTGGTATCAGAGCTTTGTTGGCTTTAGGGGGAAGCCTTTGTGGTCAAGGGTTTGGCTCAGGACTGTGATAAGCCTTGTTACAGTGGGAGATCTGTGGTATTGATTTTTCAGGTGAAAAGAAATGGAAAGCAATTCAAAAATGGAGATTGAGAAGTTTAATGGGCAAAGTTTAGAGTTGTGGAAGCTCAAGATGGAAGATTTGTTGGTGGTCAGAGATCAGTGGATCACAGTAGATCCAGGCATTGCACCTACAGGAACTTCAACAGATGACTTTAAAAAGTTGGATTGGAAGGCAAAGAGCACAATCCGATTGTGCCTCTCATATTCAGTATTAGTGAATGTGTTAGAGGAAGCTACAACCAAGGATTTATGGGAAAATTTTGGGAAGTTGTATCAGTCTAAGTCCCTAGTAAATAAAATATTCCTGAGAAAGAAGCTATATAACTTGAGGATGAGATATGGAGACTCCGTGGCAGAGCATTTGAACGCCTTCAATACTGTGGTAAGTCAGTTAGTATCTGTTGAGATTAAAATTTCAGATGAAGATAAATGTATCAATTTACTGTGTTCTTTACAAGACTCATGGGATAGTCTAGTTGTGGCCATAGGTAGTAATACAACTACCTTGAATTTTGATGAAGTGGTCTCATCCTTGTTGTCAGAGGAGATGAGACGAAAGAATATGGAAGGACAGAGTACATACACATTATTTGCAAGAGGACGTTCCCAGGAAAGAAATAGATCTAAGTTCTCAAGTGGGAGATCTAAGTCTAAGGGTAGATCTAAATATCCTGGAAAGTTTGTAAAGGTATGTTGGATATGTGAAAAAGAAGGGCACTACAAGAAGCAATGTAGATCCAATGTTGAGAAAAAGAAGGGATCTGAAGAATCTCCTTCTATAGAAGAAAAGACCTCCAAGGAAGAAGGAGGGGATGTGTACTTGGCTTCTTCAAGCACACATGCAGATCATGAGGCATGGTCGGTTGACTCTTGTGCATCTTTTCATATGACTCCCCACAGGGAGTGGTTCTGCGAATATGAAAGGTATGATGGAGGTAATATTTTCTTAGGTGATGATTCGACAACTAGAATCATAGGACGAGGAAAATTCAAGTTCAGGCTCATATATGGAAGGATTAGAACACTTCCTGGTGTTCTACACATCCCAAGTTTGGCTAGAAATTTGATTTCTGTAAGCAAAATGGATGATCCAGGGGTAAAAACAATATTTGAAAAGGAAAATTGCAGGATGGTTCGAGGAGCAATGTTGTTGCTGAAGGGAGTTCGGTTTGGAACTCTGTATAAGCTGCAAGGAAGCGCTATTAGTGATTGGTGTAATAGTTCCATTGTTTCTGATATTGGAGTTGAAGAAGAAAGAACTCCTACAGTCTCTAGAGAAAAGGTTATGATGTGGCATCAAAGACTGGGGCATATAGGAGAAAAGGGTCTTCGACTAATACATAGTAAAGGTATGGTTGAGGTATGTCTAACTGCTCTCTGGATTTTGATTTTTGTGAACATTGTTTATATGGGAAGCAGAATCAAGTAAGATTCCCCTCTAGTGCAACGAGGGTAGAAGGAATTTTACAGCTAGTTCACAGTGATGCTTTTGAACCTGTGTTGATCCCACCATTGGGAAAATCTATGTACTATGTCTCATTTATAGATGAGGTCTCGAGGAATACTTGGATATATTTCCTCAAGAATAAATCCAAAGTCTTTGACAGGTTTAAAGAGTTTAAGGCTCTTGTTGAGAATCAAGCAAAGAAAAGAATTAAGGTACTAAGGACAGATAATGGTGGAGAGTTGTGTGGGAATGAATTTGAAGAATTCTATAAGAAGTTCGGTATAGCAAGGGAGAAGAACACTCCATATACACCTCAGTAGAATGGAGCTACAGAAAGGATGAACATGACGCTGATGGAAAAAGAAAGGTGCATGCTCAGTGGTGTCGGGTTAGGGTAAGAATTATGGGCATAGGCAGTGGGTACTGCATGTTACCTGGTCAACAAATCACCCTCATCAACATTGGATGACAAGACTCCACAAGAGGTATGGACTGGTAAGGAACCTTCTCTCACACATCTCAAGGTATTTAGTTATGATGCATATGTTCACGTTCCAAAGGAAAACATGAGTAAGCTAGATAAGAAGGTTGAAACGTGTATCTTTATTGGATATAAAGATGGTTTCAAAGGTTATAAGCTTTGGAACCCAGAAACTAAGAAGGTAGTGTATAGCCAAGATGTGGTATTTAGAGAAATGAAGGATGTTGTTAAACATGAAGTCCTACCAAGTAAGGAAGAACCAAAGAAAATAGAGTTTGATTTAAAGGATGATGACTCAGACTCTACAAAAGAACAAGAATCATAAGAAGAAGATCCTCATACTCCAGTATTGAGGAGATTGGTTTGAGAAAGAAGGCTACTGGAAAGGTATACTCCATCTAATTTTTGTTCAAATTTTGCCTTGTCTATTACTGATGATGATCCTAGAACTATCAGGGAGGCAATGGATTCAGAGGATGGAATCTCTGGAAAAGGGCCATGGACGAAGAAATGACATCTTTGGATAAGAATGAGGCTTGGGATCTAGTGGAGTTGCCGAATGGAAGAAATCCCATTGACAACAAATGGGTATTTAAAAAGAAGTTGAATGCAGAAGGAACAATGGAGAAATACAAAGCTCGGTTAGTAGAAAAG
The DNA here is from genome assembly GCA_009831015.1 of Picea engelmannii. Classification (NCBI taxonomy): domain Eukaryota; kingdom Viridiplantae; phylum Streptophyta; class Pinopsida; order Pinales; family Pinaceae; genus Picea; species Picea engelmannii. The sequence continues at coordinate 4,423,483 of ML776553.1, read as the reverse complement.
GGTTATTCCCAGGTTGAGGGAATTGATTTTGGTGAGATTTTTTCTCCTGTTTCCAAGTTAACCTCTCTAATATTTCTGTTATCTGTTGCTACTGCATTTGATTTTGAAGTAGAACAGATGGATGTGAAGACAACATTCCTACATGGGGATCTAAAAGAAGAAATCTATATGAAGCAACTAGAAGGTTATGCTGTGAAGGGAAAGAAGGAGCTGGTATGCAAGATGAAAAAGTCCTTGTATGGTTTAAAACAATCACCAAGGTTGTGGTATAAAAAATCTGATACTTATATGTTGGGACTTGGTTTCACAAGAATCAAAGAGGATCACTGTGTGTATTTTAAATTAATTGGTGATCATTTGATTTATTTGTTCTTGTATGTGGATGACATGTTGCTGATAGGAAACAACAAGGAGATTATCGAGGATGTTAAAACTTAGTTGTCCTCTAAATTTGACATGAAGGATCTTGGTGCTTCAAATTTCATTTTGGGCATGAAAATTAAAGGAGATCAGAAAAAGAGGAAACTCTGGTTAAATCAAAGAAAATATGTTGAGACAATATTGCAGAGGTTTAATATGCAGGAATGTAAACCGGTCAAGGTTCCTATTCCTGTTGGTGTAAAGTTATCTACGGATCAATGTCCCAAGACACAGGAAGAGGAGGAGCACATGTTTCATGTTCCATATGCGAGTGTAGTTGGCAGTTTGATGTATGCAATGGTCTGTACTAGATCGGGCACTACACATGCAGTGGAAGTTTTGAGCAGGTATATGTCAAAACCAGAGAAGGAGCATTGGAAAACAATAAAAAGGGTTTTCAGGTATTTGTGTGGCACTGCTAGCTATGGATTGTGATACCAAGGAAGACCGGGATTGTATAGAGTGGTGGATATACATGGCTTTGTGGATGCAGACTGGGTTGGAGATCTAGATCATAGGAGATCTACAAATGGGTATTTGTTTAACATGTTTGGAGGAGCAATAAGTTGGATGAACAAAAGACAGGTTGTAGTGGCACTTTCAACTATAGAAGCTGAATACATGGCAACCACTCATGCAAGTAAGGAAGCAGTATGGTTACAAAGATTGTGTTCAGGTATTGGGTTGATACAACAAGCTGTAAGGATAGAGTGTGACAGTCAGAGTGCAATTTTTCTAGCAAAGAACCTGACTTATCATTCAAAGACAAAGCATATTGAGATTCAATATCACTTTGTGAGATACCTGATTGAAGAAAAGAAAGTATCGTTGATGAAGGTGGACACTTTGAAGAATGTTGTAGACTCATTAACAAAATCTGTGAGCACTTAGAAGTTCTCTTGGTGTAGAGGATCCATGGGCATTGATGCCCTGGATTGTTGACTGTGTAACCATGTAACCCTCTGTATGCAAAGAAAACAACAAGTGGGAGAATGTTGGGTATGTGTTATATTCTTTGCACGATTTAGGTGTTTTTTCGGCACATGGTTTCTTTGTCGATGGTTTTCTATTTCCGGTTAAGGAATTAGGGTTGCTGACTAATCCAGGTCACTGGGTTAGGGTTTTGGATGTCGTTGGCTCCTATATGTATATTGTATTGTAAAAAATGTAATGAATATAGAATATGTTGGTTTTCCTGGTTTGAGTTTCCAGGGGAAAAATCTATGTGTAATATTTGTATTTTCCATTATATCTTTTCTTCTCTTTTACTGAAAATTTGTTTGCAGTAAATATTGTACAAGGTTAAAATCTACAGTTTGCACCTCGATAGTCAACAATTGAGATTATCGCATGTATCCAGATCATGGATTGTAATTACTTGTATTTATATTTTTTTGGATCCTAGATTTGGGCCTTAACTTCTCATTAATCCCAGATATCTATTTTTTTTAATAACATTCATTTTAATAAATCTTGGATCCTAGATTTGCAACTGTACATAATCTAATTAAATTTTTCCATGTGCACCTAGATGTTCCTTATTTTATCCAAGAACTTAAAAAATCATCCGAGTCTGACATGGATTCGATGAGATCCTACTTTTCGTTTTAACAAGCTCATTCATCTTTTCCCAGATTTTGGATTTATATCGTTACAAAACCCAATCGGGATTTTCCATCTGTCTACTATGTAATGCATCTTGGTGTGTGATATGGCATCTTATGTTTCATCCTGTGTGGCATATGGGACCCAAATTTTCTTTTAATAGACAGATTTATCCTATCTCGCATCCCATATCTCATATTTTCTTTTGAGGTAACAACCAAAAGTTTACTACGTGCTCACTATTCCATAATTCCTCTACTTCACACACAAACTTAACTAGGAAGCTTAAGTATTATAAAATGGTCATAATGAATTCTTATAGTGCATGTGGGATAGCTAAAATATCAGTTAAATGATAAAATTCACTCCAAGGAAAATCAATGATCAACATTCTCTCTAACTTTTGATCACCGATCGGATTTCACTTTTGCATCTCTCTTGCCATCTAGATTCAGGATTTCTTTTTTTCTAGACAATAATTTTTTTATGGATATCCTAATGCCTACTCTCGCATATATTACATTTGTATTAAGTGACTGAAGTGTCATCCAACGTGTTGTCCAACTTGGAATCTGGGATCCTAGATTCTTATTTTATACACTTAATTCGTTCATCTAGATTCCAACTATTCAGATTAATCGTACTGATTGTTGGTCACATATTTAATAAATGTATACCCCTTATACCTAATTTTCATACCACTAAAGTTAGTTTTTGACAATTTTTCAACTTCAAATTGATTTCCTGGTGTTATTGGGTAAATCGTTAAGTGCGGACACGAATCAATCCCCCATAAATCCACCTAGATCTAGAACAAAACACAACAAGACATGGTTCTTTCCCTAGGCTCTATTCATCAAATTTACTACTAAACAAAAGACAAGAGACATACCTTTAAGTGTTTCTTCCTTATGTATTTGTTGTTCCACTTTCACTACAGTGCTCTTGTGATACTGATCCTATAGTGAGACACAAACCAACCAAAGTGAAAGCAAAGAGATTATATTCAATGACAACCTATGCATATGATCAAGGAATAATGCAATAAAATAAAGATAATTCTATGGGAAAGAAACATGCCACTGTATTATATAATGTGGAAGAAAGATACAACCAGATGCCTTTATGTCATCAGGTTCCTTCCAACAGTTCCTTGCTTCCCACACACTTCTTGCTCCAAGGATTCTGAGACCATGGATCTGATAGCTACTCACAATCTATCTTGACAAAGCAAATCTCAAGGCCAATCTAACCAAGCTAACAATCCCAAGCCAAAAAACAACTAGCTTTCTCCATGAGAGCTCCTCTCCTTTTATAAGTTGAAGAGGATAAGGTGAGGAGGTTAGGATGATCCCACTAAATCATGAAAATGAGTAAGATCCAAACCATTCGGAGGCCACCTCACCATGGAAGCTTCTCCTTCTCGAAGCATCGAGAAAATACTCAGTTTTCCCACGTACGAAGGCCGCCGCGACTTGGCTATAGTGCAGCCTACAGAAATTCCACGCCCTAGATATAGTGCAGCCTGGGAAAATAAGGCATTTCCGCACCCTAGCTATGGTGCAGCCCACAGAAGTCCTCCAAAATAGGGTTTTTATAGAGGAAAACACAACTTCTTCTCTCAAGGAAAGTTCTTCTCCCTTCTTTCTTCAGGAATTCGGGCCACTGACCCTTCTGAAGGCAACATATAGGTTTACATCACTAACGATCATAGGGATGATGAAAATAATGTGTAACAGAGAGCCCCCCAAAGTATGAAGTTAGAACAGAGTGATAGCTGAAATACTTTGTCAAGTGTGTGTAGGGAACAAGGAACAGTCAGTCGAAACCTGCCATCAAACAAGGAAATACAGTACAATAATATATCATCATTGAGGTGGGCATTCCCATAATTAGAATACAAATGACTCAAAGCATAAATACCGACATGTGAAGATCCATGTCAGGTAATACAGGTCATGGCCACCAAACATACACCATGGATCCATGCCATTATGACTCAAGTTTGAACATAGCCACCAAAAATACACTGTGGATCTATGTGTTAAAGACTCAAATTTGAACATAGCCACGAGACATACAATGTGGATCTATGCCACAATAAAAATTGAATATACTCCAACGCAACCTGAATCTGTTAGAAAAGATCCAGGGTCTTCATCTCCACCACTCTATAGTACGAATCTAACCATGCAAATACATGTGCTGAAGTCGAACATCGTAGAAACCACTTGATTACCGATCATTAGTGTATATTGTTAACAAGTGCGAGGGAAATCACCATTAATGTCAATGAATCCCAAGGTACACTAGTACAATCCAATGAATGTGAATCCATGAGCTGAAGTCAAACACTCGATGGAATCTCCCGATTAAGGGTCAATAATGAAAACCCATTGTGGAAAGCGAGGAAACCTGCCATTGAGGCATGCAGGTTCCAAGGTACCAATTGGTTTCTAAGTCTGATTCCTGAATAATGAGTTGAAGTTGACAGGAAAAGACTCGTCACAAGAAGACCTTAATGTATCCTCCATCAATGACATGAAACAAGTAACAAGATTTGATGTAGATCAGAGTAACAGGTGATTCGAGATTGACTCAGGGATGGCTGATGCAATATAAGGCTTAAAGACTGCAGAAATGGCTGACGCAATATAAGGCTTAAAGACTGCAGAAATGGCTGACGCAATAGAAGGCTTTCAGAGTTGAACTTCTCTTTGAACATATTGACGAAACGACAACTGTATTGGAAACACTGACTCAACAACATGGATCATAGACCAATTTGTAATCTTATAAAGGAGTATGATCAAGAGACAAGCAAATTTTCCAACCTAGACACAAAGCGAGTGAAAGGGTATCATGTTCAAAAGTGACTCTTCCATAAAATATAGGTTTAGACACATTTCTTTCCCAATTTTTTCCCCACCATTTCTGGCGAGTACCTCTTTATTTTTACACAAGTTTGAGGAGGACAACATATGCTTGAACTGTAAGCTCATCCTTCGGACGAGTCCTTAAGAGTATGTTTAACGAACCCTAAGAAGGAGTGGTTCGGTCCCATGTGGGTCTTTCGATGTTTGTTTAATTATTCCAAAGATAGAAAACTCAGGGGTTTTTCATATTTTGAGAGTCCGAAAAATACTTAAAGAGAACTCTCCCAGTTTCTTTTTCGTAAAGTAGTTCGTCAGGACCGAAAAAGTGATAAACTATCGCCCATCAAACGTTTTCTTCAAATACTTTTACTAGCGTGAAAAGAATAAGGTCGCTCGACAATCTTTTCATATTTAGAGAGTCTGAAAATAGCTTAAAGGGAATTCCAGGGGGTTCCTTTTTCATGTAACCTTTATGAGTCCGAAAAAGTGATAAAAGTATTCTCGGTTACATTCTCACGTATTTATGAGCACGAGAAAGAACAAAGACTAAGCTCGATAACTTTTTCTCATGTATTTACAAGCATGAGAAAGAACAAAGACTAAGCTCGGTATTGTTTTCATTTTTACGCAAGCTTTAAAACAAAACAAAACTATGCYTGGACCTGGCTTCATTTTTACACAAGATTTAACTAGAGGAAACTATGCTTGGGATAGATTTTATTTTTTACACAAGCTTAAAAACTAAACAAAACTATGCTTGGACCTAGTTTCATTTTTACACAAGCTTGAACCAGAGGAAACTATGCTTGAGGTAGGTGGTTTCATTTTTACACAAGCTTGAACCAAAGTAAAAACTATGCTTGTGACTTCCTAACGTATGGTTGGTACTTAGCCCCCAACTTAAGAAACTAGCATCTCTACTTCAGCATGAAGTCTAGAAGCTGAAAGTACTACCCCCCAAGCTTTGTTTCGTCCAACGACACAGGTGGATGAAATGAAGCTTCAAATTCTAGATGAAGGAATTGACTCAAAAAGAGAGGGGGAAAACTATTTCATTTTTTAACAAGCTTGACACAGAAGAAGAACTATGCTCATAACCTATGTTTCATTTTTTAATGAGGTTTTTACAGAGACGCAAAAAACTATCCTCATAACTGGTTTTATTTTTTAACGAGCTTGAAATAAGAAAACCATGCTCAAAGCTGGTTTCATTTTTTAATGAGATTGAAATCATAAAGTCATTCTCAATCTCTTATTGATCATGGCTTCCAAGAGGACAATGCTCCGGAAGGACACCATGTCAAATGAGAAAACTCGGTCATGGCTTCCAAGAGATCTTCACTGGATGGAAGAAACACACTCTCGAAGGAACACATGTCGAGGGTCGCGATAGGGGTAAAGAATTCAAGCTCTAAAATCCCGATCGAAGAGATCACTATGTCAACTACTAGATCAAAATCATCAGAAGCTGAAGTCATGGGAGACAAAGCCACATAATTAACATGCGGCGGGGGCGATACTGTCTGCATATAAGAACCACTAAGGGAGGTAATCCAATTAGGACTGATGAAGGAAAGTTAATCAATAGTCACCATTCTTCCATCGTGTGAGAAAGATATAACACGGAAGAGAGTGGACACAATAGATTTCATGGCATAGACATAATCTGGCCCAAGGAGTAAAGAAAAATCCAAGGGGTTTTGGACTACCATGACATTAATAAAGACAGTTTTCCCTCCCAAAGTTATAGGAAACTGGGGAAGGGTCCGTAAAGGTTGACTGGTTCTTCTGTTAAAAGGTAACAGATTCTGCGTGACCAGGGCAAGTTGAGGACAACCCAAAGCTTGCCAAGAAAAAGTGGACAAAATGCTAACGGACGCACCTTCATCTATCAATGTATGAGGAACATTCCAACCACAAACCTGTACTATGATCTGGAAAGGAATGTGAGAGGGAAGACGAGGTCCAGTTAGCACACCCCAATCAAAACAGATGGCCTCATTACTTGGAGGGGGTTCCACGGGAGAAGGAGGAATACCCCCCGACATGGTAGAGTCTGTATCAACGAGAAAAACATGGGCAGTATCGGGTTTACTCTCGAGTAAGAGAGTAGGATCGACCGATGATGAGATCATATCGACGACTTGGGTTTCATTCTCCAAGGGGAGAATGGGGTCTACGGGTAGAAATGAATCGACCGCCTTGGTTTCACTCTCTAATGGGAGAGTGGGATCGAACGAGGATGGGATTGGATCAACCACTTGGGTTTCACTCTCTAATGGGAGAGTGGGATTGACCGAGGATGGGATCAGATCGACCACTTTGTCAACTAGTTCAACTAAGGACGTGGCCAGGTTGACGATATGATCAACTGGATTGACTGAAGAAGGGGTCGGATTAATCATTCCATCAACTACATGTGGGTCGAGAGTAAGATTGCGATAAGCAGCTGGAAGTTGAGGCTATGAAACAGTCATGTCTTCCAGGAATTTAGAGGCTTTGTCCATACAAGGGAAAAGGTGAGTTAGATGAATCCCTTTGCATAACATACACGAGAACTTGACTCTACTTTTCTTTTTCCCGACTGTATTTTGACTAGTTGACGGGAGGTCTTCAACATGTTGTTCAGAGGCTAATGACAAGGCTTGGCGAGGGTGTGTAGACCATGCTTCTATAACCTTGGATAGACCAGGGCAATCCTTAAGAAGATGGCTACCCTTGCAAATCCTGCAAGGGTACTTGGGCTTACAGGTTGTTTGGGTGTTCTTAGCATCATCAAAACTCCTAGAACGATTAACAATAACTGGTTTCTTTCCAACATGTTTGGCAGTGGTTGGAAGTGTGGATCCTTGCTTAATTTTCTTCTTCTTATTCTTCCTTTTCTTCTTCTTCTTATTCACCTAGTTACTAGGCGGAGAGCTTTCACTCAACAAAGAAGATGAAATGGAAGAAGACATTGCAAGTGAAGAAGGCGAAGAAGATCTTACAGGTGAAGAAGGCGAAGGATCAACACGAGGTTGATGTTCTTGGGGGGAAGTGCTTACGACCGAAGCACTTACTGCATTCGGGATTACCTGAGTAGAAAACAACCATATTGGTAATCCAATTGTGAGACCTGGAAGGCTCAAAGTAGCGATGTGAGGAGGACCAATGTTTCCATAAGAAGGAAAAACAAAAGGTTCCCCTGGAGCAAGGGTTCCTTCATTGGGCATTTTGGGAACTGATGCCATTAAAACAAAGATCCAACCTAGAGTCCGCTAGGGAAAACAAACAACACACGCTAAAAATCTAGGAAGCAAGCAAACAAACAAAACATTCTCACAATGAGCACACTAGTTGGTGATAAAATCCAATGTCGCGGGAACAAAGTAAGAAGGGGTTGAGATAGAGCGGGTGGAAAAGTTACATTGACGATCTACTCATTGTGATTGGAGTCACCAATTTTGTTATTGGGTAAATCGTTAAGTGCAGACATGAATCGAACCCCCTAAATCCACCTAGATCTAGAACAAAACACGACAGGACATGGCGTTTTCCCTAGGCTCTATTCATCAAATTTACTACTAAACAAAAGACGAGAGACCTACCTTTAAGTGTCGCTTCCTTATGTATTTGTTGTTCCTGTTTCGCTCTAGTGCTCTTGTGATACTGATCCTATAGTGAGACACAAACCAACCAAAGTGAAAGCAGAGAGAGTATATTCAATGACAACCTATGCATATGATTGTATTAAACTCAAAGCATGGGAAATAAATACGTGATAATATAATCTTAAATAATGTTTTTCTGATACATTAGATTATTTATGAAACCCTCTCCCTTCTTATTCTTTGAAAGAAAATCCCTATGTGCATACTATTGATAATTTTTATTTTTGTTCAGAGAATGTAACAACTCTGACGAAACGACGAAGAAATCTAAAATGAAGCCAACAAAAGTTGAGGTTGTAGAAGATAGCGAGTTTGTTGAAGACAAAAATCCCAATGTTGCTTTCTTCTCTAATACCAACCATTATATAGGATGCAAAGGATGACTGGAGTGGAGACAAAATTACAGAGTGTTCAAATATGAGTATTTTCCAGAAGGTGATGACATAGATAAAGAAGTATTTCCAATTATTAGAAAATCAGACCTCCAGCACATAGCGGCTAGGCCATCAATTTTACCATATTATAAAATGGCGAGATGGATTTCCACTCATGTAGACCTAAAAACATCTATAGTGGTAAGTTCCTCTCATTGGGTCTTAGCATCATTCAGACCATAAGATTTGGCTATCATGCACAAATTAAGGGAAACCAAAGATTAATTTAAATAAACAATTTTTAGATGCTTTCAAACCCCCAGACTGGGATATGATTGATATATTAAAAGATCGATGGTATGATCCTGATCCATTCAAGACAAGGTCTGATAGAGTCTACCCAATTTAACATTTTAAACAACCTTATAATTTAGTTTCAACAATGCTTTGTAGATTGTATGGAGAAAAGGATGCCCAACACTTCAAATTAGAATGGGTTCACCTGGTTGATCAAATTGTTGAAAAATGTACTATTTTCAATTGGGCTCAATATTTGTGTGCAAGTATTCATCAGGATATCAAGAAATCACAAGAGGCTCCACCTGGTTTTAGTGTAGGTTTTTTTTTTTTTTTATGTCTACCTATCTAGTTGATACTGTATATGCTCAGAATCCATTTCTTTTATTAAAATGGCAATGGTCCCCTTTTCAACCGTCAGTTCACATTTACTGTTCAATACTTTGGAATTATAAACTTAAGAAACACTTCTATGATATATGTGAAAACTTCATGATGCCTTTCTATACATTATTATATAATCAACCAACTCCCAGACTCACTCAGGAAGATCCACATACAATCAAAGGCATTGGGGATTGGTTTAAGTGAAAAAAATTCTTACATCAGAATTTATGGTTGCACATATTCTCCTCATATATTGCCAAAATATGCTTCAAATCATCTTGTATTAAGGGAATTTGTTTTTTAGATAGCAATATCACGAATTAGTCGTGAATTAGTCATGAATTCTAAGAAGTTATGGCTTTCATTTCCAATTAATATTGGAATTTATACTCTCTTGAATACTAATCATGCTAAAAAAGAAGCTTTACAGCTTCAAGACCTTTGGTTGCATTCTGTTAAATTCAAGAGACATGATCCACATGGAGTTATCAAGGAGCATTGTAGACTGGTAAAATTCTCTAAGTCATATCTTCATGAGAATCATTTCTATGATATTGTTTTTCAAGGTGAGTAGAATTATGAAGATGTTTTAAAGATAATTGAGGAAATAAAAGGTGATTAATATAAGGTAAAATTGTTATCTTTTCAATGAGAAAGGCGAAAATGATTTGAAGAGGAAAAGAGGAAATATTGGGTGTAGAAAACAACAAGACATAGTCTCATGGAGTAAAAAATAATGAACAGGGCAAGGAAAAACTAGCACAGGAAAAACAAAAAGAAGAATAGAACAAAAAAGAATAGGAAAACTCAGGTAAATGAAATATACATCAGCCATTACTACCACTCCAATTGCTACTTTTAGCGGAGTAATGTCACCTATGGATCTTGACTTGGATAAATTGGAGCCCGTAGAAGAGAATGTAGTATCCCTAGGTGATTGTTTCTTTAGTAGTTCAAAAAAAGGGATTATAAAAGGAAGCCCAGAAAGAGGAAACTAGAAAATGTTGGGGAAGAGTCATCAAGCCATGTTATGGTATCGAATGTTATAGGACAAGAACTAGAACAAATTTCTATAGAAACAACTTCTGCTTTAGGGGATTTTTCCAATGCTAATGTATGGATTGTAAATGAGATTGTACGGGAGTTGGAAAAGCAGAAAGTACACACAATATTTCTTGAAGAAAGACTAAGAGATCAAAGTTCTTTAATTGAATAGAAGAAACAACAATAGATCACCCAGTTTAAGGATCAACATGAGATAATGATTGATAAATTAAAAGAAGAATGTTCAAAGGAAATTTCTATCATAAAGGTTAATCAAGTTTTACAGTTGAAAGAAATGTCTGAACGTTATAAAAAACAAATAAGTCCTTGGAAGAACAAGTAGAGAAATTGAAAGGAGATAAAAACTATATTGAACTCTTTAGGTTTGAAACATTAAGTCTCAATTCCAAACTCAAAGATGTTATATATATATATATATATAGCTCGGTCAAATTCAACAATATCACAATGATCTACTCAAATTATCTGACCAAATAAAGATTCAGATAGAAGAACATAAATCTGCTCAATCAACTTTTGACGAGATCAAGGGATGGGAGATTAAAAATGAAAAAGCACTTGAAGACATTCCAAGGTTGAATGATCAAGAAAGGGCTAATATACAATTTTTATTAGATTCTTGGCTTAATTCTATTGCATTTACATGTAGCTTGGTTAGTGATTCCAACCAATGGTGTTCCAAATTGCGCAATTGGGCTATGGATATTATCGAAGATTACAACATTCCAACTGTTGATTTTTTAGGGCGAGCAACTCCAAGTCAGTTTTGTATTGCTAATTTGGAGTAGCAAAGGGATGCCATCGTAGAATCAATTGCCCAAATTAGTACAATCAACAGTGAAATATTAAAAGAATATGTTGCAATTCCTTAAGAGAGCTCCAAAGCAATTTCGTTTTTCTTTTTGAAATTGAAGAAGAAAAATTCATGGATATTAAACAAAAATTATCAATGTTAATTAAGCTTAAGTGGTCTAAAACATCCGCTTCTTGAGCATATGAAGAATATCTTTAGTAAATGAGAATTGTATTTTGATAAGAAGGATAATAAAAAAGAAACAAAATCCTCTTCTCGTGTAACATAATAACGCCTAATTTGGGTTAATAAGTTGTAATTGGGTTAATAACGCCTAATTTGGGTTAATAAGTTGTATTGGGAAAATATTAGATTCTTTGGTTTAAAAGGGAACTCCTTCGAATGAAGAAGGGGCCAAAAAACTTGGCATTCAAAGCTTGTATATTTTTATCATACTGTTTTATGAAAATTTGAAGGCATATATCTTTTTGGAGAAATATTTTTGTGTGAATGTGAGATTTTATGTTTCAACGTTTTTGTGATTTATACATTTATGTCATTTATACATTTGTGTGAAATTTCTTTTACAATCCATTAAGTTATCCAATTGATATTTTGATTAGATACGATAATACATGTTATATTTTTGAATAACTATTTATTTAAAAAAACTATATGTATCTGCGTTTAAAATTATTGAATTTTTATAAATTCCTTTATTTAAATTCAATAATTGATTATCTTGTCTTGTATTTGATTTCAATGATATAAGATCCTAACTAGGATAATTTAGGATTACCTTTTAAATATAGATATAATAGATTATATATATATATATATATATATATATATATATATATATATATATATATATNATTATATATATATATATATATATATATATATATATATATATATATATATAATTATCTTAAGTTTAGATACTTAAAATAAATTTGTGATATTTCATTGATTTTGTATTTAATTTTAACCCTTTAGGTGGCAACTAGGTCTACATACCAGTGGAGATCATTATCCCAAATGAGGAAAAATCTAATTGGGATATGCCATCGGGTGATCCTCCCACTCCCACATTGTCGGTGGAAGGAATTTTTCCGATTGTCAACAATTTTGGCACTAGAAGGAGGGTCGAGTGATATGCATGGCTAGTAGAGCAACCCACAATTCTAACCCATCTCAGTCATCTCATACCAAATCAACTCCATAGAGAATACCTCTTTAGAAACCTACTAGTGAAATTTCATAGCACAAGCAAAGCATAGTTTCTGATCCGTCTTTTCGCACGAAAAATATACAAGATTTGGAATCCCAGAGTAACCATGTTTCTACATTACAGACTAAATCTATAAACTCTGCAACTTTTGAAGAGCTTTGATTGATTAATCCTCAACTACAATTGTATAGAATATTGACCAAAGCACAAAGCAAATAGTTTGGAATATCACCCATTGAATTCACAATCCCCTCAAAAGAGGTGAACAATCTAAGAGAGCACAAACAAGTGTTATTGATTATTCCTCTCGAGCTAGACCTGTTTTTGAATTGTCAAACATTTCACAAGGAATAGAAGAGACTAAAATTCAATTCAAAAGCGATGTTGGTAAACCACCATCTCCTCCAGAAAGTCCTCCTCATACTCCTTCAGGGTCTCAATCAAGATCTTCTTAGGGAAGTCCAAGATCATCTCCTCATAGAAGTCTGATACAATCTCCAAGAAGAAACATGGAAAATATACCAAATAAAAATTGGAGACCTCAAGACCCATTGGCCTCATGCACTAGATTCCATGAAAAAAGGAAGGGTCATTCATCCAAAGGGAGTTAAGTATATATTCACCACTATTTATTGAGCTTGTTCCTCAGATTAGTTTGATCATATCAAAGAAGATTTTATTTTCCTAGATATTTTATTGTCATCGAGTAGAATCCCAAGGAAGGGTTGGTCAACCCTTCCTCTAGATTAGTTTTCTCATCAATGGGTAGCCCGTGAAAGGGTTAGTAAACCCGTTCTATAGATTAGTGTTTTCATTAAGGAGGAACACATTAAAGGGTAGGTCAACCCTTCCTCAAACTTAGTATTCTCATTGAGGGGGAGCTTGAGGAAGAGTTGACAATCCTCCCTATAGATTAGTATTTTTGTCAAGAAGGAGGTTGTTAAAGGGTCGACCAACCTTTCCTTTAGATTATTATTCTCATTGATGGGGAGCTTGAAGAAGGATGGGTTGACCCTTCCTAAAGCATATTATTCTTGTTGAGTGGGAACCCAAGGAAATGTTAGTGGACCCTTCCTATGACTTAGTATTCTTGTTGAGGGGGAGCCTGATCAATAATTGACCAATCCTTCCTCTAGATTAGTATTTTTTCAAGGGGGAGCATCGAGAAGGATCAACCAACCATTCATATAGCTTAACATTCTAATTGATGGAGATCCTTAAGAAAGGAGGATTGACCCTTCCCCGAACATAGTATTCTCATCGAGCAAGAGCCCAGAGAAGAGTTAACCAACCCTTCCTCTAGTTTAGTATTCTCATTGAAAGGGAGCCTATGGAAAGATAGACCAATCCTTCCTCTAGCTTACCATTCTTATCAAGGGGGAGCTTGAGGAAGGGTCCACCTCCTTTAGATTAGTATTTTCATTGAGGGAGAGGCTAAGGAAGGTTCAATCAACCCTTCCTCTAGATTAATATTCTAATTGAGGGGGTGCTTGAATAAGGGTCAACTGAACCTTCATCGAGTATTGCATTATTATCGAGTGGGAGGATGAGGAAGGGTTGGTCGACCCTTCGTTGAGGTATTCTTATTGTGGGAGAACCTAAGAAGGGGCCAACTAATACTTCCTCTAGTTTAATATTTTTCTTGAGTAAGAGATTAGGGAAGGGTCAATTGACCCTTCTTCTATATTAATATTCTCGTCAAGGGGGAGATTGAGGAAGAGTCGATCGACCCTTCCTTTAGCTTAGTATTCTCATTGAGGGGGAACCCAAGGAAGGGTCAACCAATGCTTCCTTTAGATCAATTTTTTTTTTCAAGCAAGAGCCCATGGAAGGCTTAGATGACCCTTCCTTTGATAATATTGTCGTTGAGGGGAAACTTGAAGAAGGGTTAGCCAACCCTTCATTAAACATAATATTCTCATTAAGGGGTGTTAGCACACTTTTTCACCCTCCAGTCAGATCTTATATAAGCATAAATCAACGATGTAAAAGTAGCAAATTCAAGGCGAGATTGCCTTAATTGTCACAGGAAATCCTCCTCTCCGTTCAGGCTGGTGCATGCCAACCTTAGGGGGGATTCCCTAGGTACCAGGATGGTGTGTGCCAACCTTAAGGGGGAGTCCCTAGGTACTGGGCTATTGATTTTGGATATGATTTTCTGCAAAAAAGACACAAAAACAACAACAAAATTATCTTGGACAATGTTTAAACACCCCACCAAGATGTTATGAAAATATAGTATAATGTTAAGAACCAAATACCAATATAGCATAGAAAAACCTCATAAAAAGTACTCAACGCCTTGAAAAAGAGATAATTTCAGATAATAAGCCTCTTCGAGGGGGCAACCTCCTTTTACCCCACTTAAATGTTCAAGTACAAGATGATT
>ML776553.1:4373254-4385781 GCA_009831015.1 Picea engelmannii | reverse complement strand
GGACTTGAAGAAGAAATAATCACATTAAAAATCCAGCTTGAAGAAGCGAAAAGAACAGAAGAAGTCATGAAGTCTCAGATAATGAAGAAAGAAGAAGAGGTTGAGAAGCTTGAAGAAGAAGTTGTCACATTGAGAAGTAAAATTGTCAAGCTCAACAAGAATGTTGAAGATACAAAAACATCCACATCAATTATGGAGAATGAAGAGAAACACTCTAGGTTGCTAGAAAAACGTAATGAAGAAAATATAAAGAGTTATGCAGAAGTACTCAAAGGAAAGAATCATGGTCAACCAGAATCTAAGAAAACTATTGAAGATACAACTTCAACAAGACCATCCATGTTCAAGCCACAAAGAAGCTTCAATCATGATCATGATCAGTCAAGGCAGGAATTCAGAAGGACTACACCACAAGGAAGATCATTCACTCCCAGGTATGCAAATTTCTTTTATGTTCATTGTTTTTATTGTACTAATTTTGGACATAAGGTTATAGATTGCAAGGATCATAAAAGAAATGTTAAAGCAAGAAATGCCTATGTGGCCCCATGTGACATTAAATGTTACAAATGTCATAACTATGGACACATAGATAGTGATTGTAGAAGCATGATCCATACTTCCATGAAAGAGAACACTGATATCAGATATAAGAAAGTATGGATAAGAAAACATGAAGAACAGGTGAACAAAGACCACGTCCCAGAGATCGCAAGATTGTCAATAAAATGAGATGGAGAAAATTCTATAGAGAAAAGGAAAGATGTCAGTTAGAGAAAGGTTTGGAAAATAACTGAAAGAAAAGAAGGACAAATAAATAAGGAATAAGGAAAGATGAATCCACAGACAGAAGGAACGAAGTCAGAGCTCAGAGAGATGATGGATCTACCAATGAAGATGATGATGAATACAAATCAGAGCAGGAATTGTTCTAAGCCATCCAACTTAGATAATCCCAGATAATATGAATAATAGACAGGGTGAGTCTATGCGGTAGCTGAGACAGACCAGAGAACCATCCTACAAGCAGCTTGCATATTTTGAGTAGACAAATTCAGTGTATTTAATTAGCAAAAGTACAATATGATAAATCAATCAGTTGTTGTAGTACTTCATGATAGTACAATGACATATGAGTCAAAATTATGGATAGTTGTGTAGCAGAGTCTTGGACAATATAGATAGAGATGGATTCATAATAACACTTAGCAGGTTTGGAAAGATATATGACAGTGGATGAGAGCATGTATTCCAAATTGACCAATATTTTTTGGACACATGCAGTGCATACAACAGTTCACATTCAAAACAGAGTAATGCTTAGAAATAACAATGACAAAACTCCCTACGAGCTATGTAAATGAAGACCAACAAATATGAAGCACTTTAGAGTATTTGGAAGCAAATGCTACATCAAAAGAGAAGATGGCAGAATGGGAAAGTTTGACTCTCGTGTGGAAAAATGAATACTTGTTGGTTACTCAAGTACAATGAAAGCATACAAGTGTTACAATCTGATATTGAACAAAGTTGTGGAAAGCATCAATGTAACAATTGATGAAACAGGTGGAAGAGAATCAAAGGAAGAAGAAAATGAATCAGTGGAACAACTTTATGAAGAAGAATCAAAAGATGAAGAAGAAGTAGAAGTAGAAGAGGAAGATGCAAAAGATTATCAAACAAGTACAAAAGATTCACCCTTCAGATCAGATTATTGGAAACAAGGATGCATGAGTTGAAACTAGAAGAATAATCCATTCACCAGAACAAATGCACCTAGCACTCTTATATACGATTGAACCAAACAATTTTAAAGAGGCAAACAAGGATGAATTCTGGAATAAGGCCATGAATGAAGAATTTGATCAAATAGAGAGGAATGACACTTGGGAATTGGTTCCAAGACCAAGGAATAAGAATGCGATTGGCACAAAGTGGGTTTTCAGAAATAAATTGAATGAGGATGGACATGTTACATGAAACAAAGATAGATTGGTATGTAAAGGATACACACAGGTTGAAGGAATCGACTTTGAAGAGACATTTGCCCTAGTTGCTAGAATGGAAGCAATCCGATTGCTCTTAGCTTATGCATGCTCCAAGAATATTAAAGTGTACCAGATGGACATGAAATCAACCTTTCTGAACGAGGAACTTGAAGAAGAAGTCTACATTGAACAACCAAAAGGATTTCAATTATCAGAGAACGCAAATTACATGTGCAAATTGAAGAAGTCCTTGTATGGTCTAAAACAAGCTCCTAGAGCATGGTACTCTAGACTGGATAAATATATACAACATGCAGGGTTCAGAAAATAAAGTGTAGACAACAACCTCTACATCAAAGTAACTCAAGATGATATTTTATTAATTGAAGTTTATGTTGATGATATTATTTTTGGAAGTAGTGATGACAGGTTAAGCCAAAAATTTGCAAAGGATATGTAGAATGAATTTGAAATGTCACTACTCGGAGAACTATCCTTCTTTCTGGGGCTTCAGATACGTCAAAGCAACCGAGGAATTTTTATTTCTCAAACTAAGTATATCAGAGAAATGATAAAGAGGTTTGGAATGGAAGATTTCAAACTAGTTACAACTCCTATGCAAACCAGTTGCAAGTTGAGAAAATATGATGATTCAAAGTCTACATACCAGAGGAAATACAGGTCAATGATTGGTAGCTTACTATATGTGACAGCATCAAGACCATATGTAATGTAGGAAGTTGGAAAAGTGGCATGATTTCAAGCAACACCAAAGGAATCACATGTCTTAGCAGTGGAGAGGATTTTCACATATATCAAAGGAACACAAGATTTTGGATTATGGTATCCAAAATGAAAGGATCTATCACTTGTTGCGTACACAGATGCATATTGGGCAGGTTACATTGATGACCGACGAAGCACCAGTGGAGCAACATTCTACTTGGGTGAGTGTTTAGTATCTTTGCTAAGAAAGAAACAATTATCAATATCTTTATCTATAGTAGAAGCATAGTATATTGCAACAACAAGATGTTGTACACAGGTTCTATGGATGAAACAAACTTTGACAGATATACATGTTGAGTATTATGAGCTCATTCCAATCTATTGTGATAATATAAGCGCCATCAATATCTTAAAGAACCTGGTGATGCACTCCAAGACGAATCACTATCCAATCAAGTATCACTTTCTACAAGAACAGGTTGTAGAGAAGAACATCAGAGTTGAATATGTGGGCACAAAAGAACAAGTGGCGTACATCTTTACAAAACCGCTTCCACGGGAAGCCTTTGAGTATCTTCGTCAGAGAATCAGAGTAATTTCTACTCCAAAATGAATGCTTTTGAATGCTTATCTTATATGTATTAGATTTACATGAGGAAGCACCATAAAGAGGATAGTTCAGGTTGGGAGATCAATTTTAGAAAGAGTTCAGTCAGGGGGAGAAGCCCTGGATGGAAAGATACCTTTGCCATTGATGACAAAGGGGGAGAGATTTATCAGATGCAAAGGTAAATGCTTGGAGAAAGAGAACATAGGCATGGTTCTAGGGGGAGCGATGGTCACAGGGGGAGCATGATTGATATGAATTCAGTATTTCATCAGAGTGTTGCCATCAATGCCAAAGGGGGATATTGTTGATTATTTGGGTTGGTTTTCATTGATGTCAACCCTTGAAGAAAGCCCGGTAGTGAATTCCAGTAGCACAAAGGTTTGGGTAATGGAACCAAGTTTTTTTGATGTATAATGGTATGAGTTTTAATATATTTGAAGGTAATACTATTCTAGATGGATAGTACATGTCATGCCATTTCCGGTGGTATGTGGAACATCACATAACTCCTCACGGTTAGAGAGTTATGGCCATGTGAAGTTGGAGAGTTATGACCATGAATGTAATTCTTAAATACATATAATAAAAAGCATTCTGTGGTTTTCTACCGCTTTGGGTTTCCATGCAAAAACACCGGTGTATTGTGTATGTGTATGAGTGCTCATTTGTTCATTGTTTATTTACTCTGCAACTATTGGATGATAATGCTACATTGATATAACACTTGCATTTTGTGGTTAAAAGGATTAAATTGCTCTATTACTAATTCACCCCCCCTCTCAGCAATCCAACATCATTGGGGGTAGTCCCATGAAGGGTCGATCGAACTTTATTCAAGTTTATATTTCACATTGAAAGGGAGTCCAGTGAAGGTTCAAATGTAGAAATTGTTGCACAACTGCAAGATCTAGAATCTAATTGAAAACTAGTACTATAGAAATTTAGAACAAGAAAAAATAAGAGAACAATAGAGAAAATCATGATTCTCATTAGCCTTTTAAAGAGTAATAATCATCCAAGTATGAATGAATAATCAATTACAATATGATGTAATTGAATGAAATATATGAGAGTTAATCATGCAACTATGATAGGATTAACTACATGCAAAGTGGAGTGAACTAGATCATGAATGCAAAGTAGAGTAAACTAGCTAATGCATGCTAAGTGGAGTGAAATAGCTCATGCATGCAAAGTAGAGTAAAATAGATGATGTAGTCATAGTGGGTTGAACTATCTCATGCATGCAAAGTGCAGTGAACTAGCTCATGCACACAAAGTGGAGTGAACTATCTCATGCATGCAAAGTGGAGTGAACTAGCTCATGCATGCAAAAGTGGAGTGGGCTAGCTCATGCATGCAAAGTGGAGTGAACTAGCTCCTGCATGTAAAGTGGAGTGAAGGGTAAACCTTCCTATAAATTAATATTTTCATTGACGAGGATCATGGGGAAGAGTAAATTGACCTTTTCTCTTGATTAATATTCTCATCCATGAGGTGCTTGAAGAAGGATTGGTTAACCCTTCATTCAAATTAGTATTTTTGTCAAGGGTAGTCTTGCTAATGGTTGGTCAACACTTCATCAAGATCATAGTTCATTTCAAAGGGGAGCTCAAGAAGGGTCAATTGAACCTTCATGAAGCTTTGTATTTTCCTCAAAGGGGTGATTGAAGAAGGGTCAATTGACCCTTCCTCTAGATTAATATTCTCATAAAGTAATAATTAGAGGAAGAGTTAGTCAACTTTTCCTCTAGATTAATAGTCTTGTTAAAATATATCTTGAAGAAGTATGGCCAAGACCCAACTCTTCCTATCGATTAATATGCTTGTCGAAGGGGAGCATGAGGAATGGTCATCGAAGGGGGTTTTCTAAAAGGGACAACTGACCCTTCTTCACACCTAGTATTCACATTGAGGGGGAGAATATGGAAGGGTCAATGAACAATTCCCCAAATTAATATTCACATTGAGGGTAACTTGAGGAAGGTTAGTCCCACCCTAGTAATCTTGTTAAAGGAGAGAGTAAGAAATATTAAGATGAAATTTCCTTAAGGTTAGTATTCTCCTCAATGTAGAGCTTGAATAAGGGAAATCTCTGGGAAAGTCAACCTATCCTTTCTTTAGAATAATACTCTCATTGAAGGGGATCGCAAGGAAATATCCGACATGATGAAGGTTCAATCGACCCATCCTTGTGCTTTGTATTCTTATCAAGGGGGAGTCTAGGGAAGGGTCAACCCACTCTTCCTCAATATTAGTATTTTCATCGAGGGGAACCCATGGAAGAGTTAACTGACCATTACTCAAGGGGGAGTTTGAAGAAGGGTCAATCAACTCTTCCTCTTGATTAGTATTCTCATCAAGAAGGAGCTAAAGGAAGGGTCAAATGACCCTTCCTATATATTAATATTCTTGTTGAGGGAGATTTTGAAGAATAGTCAATTGACCCATACTATATGGTGCAGGTGAGAATAATAATCTCCCTTTCATATACCTCTATCTTCACTTTTGTGATCTATCTACACTATTTTGAGAAAACTTTGTTCTATTCCCTTCTTGGATTCTCCACTTGTAGTGGTTGGCATCTTTTTCCTTTGATGGAGCACTTTTAGGACCTTTAAATTCAAATGGACTAGGTGACAAAAAGTACCGGCCTCTCATTCACCTATGTATAACACAGATTGGTCTCTATTGATTGGTCATAATGTTTGTTTTCCATACAAAAATATGAAGGAGAATCCCTTGCATAGCTACAAGATATGTGTTCTCTATATGCCCACAATTAGAAGGTTGTGGATTTCTATGCTATTAGAAAGACACTCTAAAAGCTGATAAAACAAACACTCACAAGTTCTAGCATCAAAATTAATTGGCAGAGATCAAGGGGATTTCATATTACCTTAAATAGTATTATGGTGTTTACCATGCCCAATTCGTAGCACAGGGAATTTAAAAAAAAAAAGTATTTAAACTCCAAGTAACTACTACAAATTTGTACCTCTAGTGTTATAAGCTATAATTGATCCTCTGCTTGGGTTAACTCAAGCATCACAGACCTTGATCGAGCCTCTGCATAGTTATCTCTTCCTCTGGAATGTGATTTATAGGTTAGAGGTCGAGTGATTTTCAATATTGACTTCGCTGATCAAACACGGGTTTATGACTTTAGTGAATTCACTCATTCTCAAAATGGAGACACACATACACATAAATCAAACATACCCAAGATTTCAGGAAATCGAGATGGGAGGATTTGTTTTTTTCCATCACTATATCTAAATTCTGTTAACATGGAATCTTAATAACATTTCAACCCTTTCCAACACTCCCACTTTGCCTATTACAGAGCTCGAACTGTGCTTTTATTCACAATGAGGTTGATCGATCAAAATCCACTAAGGATGGATTGAACCACCTATTATTAACCATCAATCTTAACAAAATAACAACCATTGAATTGATCTTTGCTGAAAACAACAATTACATCGTAAATTAGGGAAAAAATCCCTGATTCAAACTAACCCTATCCTCTAAATCCTAGATTAAGGGAACCCACTCCCTTTAGTAAAGATTTGATCGACATTCTAGAGGTCAAAATTTGACTTTTTGGCGAGATGCTACTGCATCAAACTCCCAAGGAACAATTTGTTCATGGACTCCTGTCCATGAGGTATTCAACTCTATTGCCATGCTTATGTATCTTTGTGGTAGTAATCCATGTAGCATCTTCCACTGGATGGTCCTTCCACTTGAACATATACTGAAAGTATTCTTTGGCCCTTGTCTTCAAAACCATTTTCCTATCCAAAATCTTATCAATTTGTAATAGCTTTGTTGTAGATAACTGCTAGAACCACTGAATTGTCTGAGCATTCATATTTTAAGGTGAAACTACTGGATTGTTTGCTTCACTTTTCTTGTAAGGATATAGGTCCACAACATTGAAAATAGGAGAAATACCAATGTCTGGTGGAAGCTCCAATTCATATGCATTTGTAGAGAATTTTCTCAAGATTCTACAAGGTTCAATTTCCTTCGGATTCAAATTGTTATATTCTCCCTTTGGAAATATTTCCTTTCTTAGGCGTGCCAACACTAAATCTTCCACTTCAAAGTTTACTTCCCCTCTCCTCAAATCTAATGTTTATTTTTATTTGTTGTTACTCTCTTGCAACTAGTATTTTACCTGCTCATGTAGCTTCTCCATTGTTATAGCAAAATATTCTCCATCAACACTTCTCATTTCAACTTTTCCAAAATTCCTCAACTCATAAATTCCCATGGGATGCATACCATAGAAAATTTGGAAAGGATTCAGTCCTGTACTCTTGTTTGGGGAATCATTGTAGGAAAATTCAACTTGTGCAAAGGCTTGATTCCATTGCTTCAGATGTTCACTGACCAAACTCCTTAAGATATTTCCCAAGCTTTTGTTCACTACCTCGGTTTGCTCATCTATCTGAGGATGATAGGTTGAGCTAAAATTCAGGTTTGTTCCCAAATGTTTCCATAGATTTCTCTAGAAATGTCCCACAAATCTAGTGTCTCTACCTACGACTATGCTTTTTGGCAACTCATGTAGCCTCACAACTTCCTTAAAGAATAAATTTTCCACATGAGTAGCATCACTTGTTTTAAAACATGGTATAAAGTGATCCATTTTAAAAAAATTGTCCACAATGACCAAAATTGAATCATGACCCTTTGGGTATTGGGTAAACCCAACACAAAATCCATGCTAACTGAGTCCCAAGGTCTGCTTGGAACTAGAAAAGGGTGATAAAAACCTACATTTTGACTTCTTCCCTTTGTATGTTGACAAACTCGACACTTCTCCACAAATTTATTGACATCAATTCTCATACCTGGCCAATAATAAAAGGAACTTAATTGAGAATAAGTGTTGTCCTGTCCAAAGTGCCCAACCAATCCTCCACTATTCTTTTATTGCAACATAATTTCCCTCATAGAGCATTTTGGAATACATAACTAACTGCCTTTAAACACCAATCCTCCTTGCAACATATAATCCAAACACTGTCTTTTGTCTCTGGTGATTGGGTTCTCATATGCTTTATAAGATTCACTGAAATATAGATCATCTCTATACATTTCCTTTAAGTGATCAAATCCTAAAATATTTACTTGGCATTCATGCGAAACCAAATTCCTCCTGCTCAAAGCATATACAATTTTGTGAGCTTGGCCACTGATACATTTTAAATCAAAAGTGAAACTTTGCAGAAATTCAATCCACTTGACATGCTTCTGATTTAGTTTATTTTATTGAGTTCTAAACTATAATGCATGGTTGCCAGAATATGAAATAATTTCTTTAGGCATTAAATAATGCCTCCACTTCCTCAAGGCTTGCACCACTACATAAATTTACTTATCATAAGAGGAATATTTCTATTTTTCTTCATTCAACTTCTCACTGAAGTAGGCCATTGGTTTATCCTCCTAACTTAAAAAAACTCCTATTACCATGCCACTTGCAACACACTTGACTTGAAAAAACTTGTTAAAATCTAGCAATATCAAAATGGGTCGTTCAATTATTTTCTTCTTGAGTAATTGAAATTCATTTTTAGCTATTGTTGTCCATTGAAATGGTTGTTTGTCCTTCTTGATTATCTCCACAATTGGAGCACATATTCCTTGGAGAAGGCCACTCTGTGATAGCCTTAATCTTCTATAGTTCAATCTTTTGATATCACATAACCCAAGTACACTAACTCTGACTTCATAAATCTGCACTTTTTCAAATTGATTAGTAGTTTCTCATTCTCAAATTTACTCAAAACCAACCTCAGATGGCTAAGATGTTCTTCTCTAGATTGACTATAAATCAAAATATCATCAAGATAGACTATGCCAAACTTTCCATTGAATTCCTTAAGAACCTCATACATCAATCTCATGAATGTGCTAGGTGCATTTGCCAAACCAAAAGGCATGACTAACCATTCATGCAATACATCATTTGTCTTAAAGGAGATTCTCCATTCATCACCCTCTCTTATCCAAATCTAATGATAACCACTCTTCAAATATGTCTTTGAGAAATAATTTGCACCACTCAAACAATCCATTAAATCATCCATCTGAGTTAAAAGAAATCTATACCTGATTGTAATTTTGTTGATGTATTTGGAATCTATGCACATTCTCCATCTGCCATCCTTCTTTTGACTTAAAACTGTTGACACAACACATGGGATTAAAATTTATTTCACCAATCCTTTGTCCAACATCTCCTATGCCTGATTTCTGATTTCTTCATTCTCTTTGGGAGTCATCCTGTATGTTTCTTTATTTGGTAAAATTTCTCCATGAATAAGATATACATGATGACCTATACTTCTTACAAGTGGTAACTCATTAGGTAAGTTATCTACAACTATATCAACAAACTCATCTAACATCCTCTTAATTTCTATAGGAAGATCCATTAAATTTGTGCTTGTAAGAACTACTTTTGGTTTTCCAATCAAAGAAAAGATTACCTCTTTTTCTTTAATTTATAGCAAAACAAAATTGCCACTAACCATCAACACTTTAGGACTATCATGTTCTGTCACTCCATCCTTCATTGGTACGAGTGTATGCTTCTTCCCAACTTTCACAAAAGTATAAGTATTCTTCCTCCCATTGTGAATCACATTCCTGTCAATTTGTCAAGGTCTACCCAAAAGAGCATGACATACATCCATAGGCATGATGTCACAAATTACCTTTTATTTATACCTCCTAATTTGGAACTCCACTTCACATTTCTCATTGATCAACAATTGATGTCCTTTCTGTAGCCATGACACCTTATATGGCATAGGATGTATTTTCCTCCTTAACCCATTTTTCCAACCATCTTTGTAGACACCAAATTATCAATACTTCCACTATCTACGAAAAATTTGCAACATTTACCTTTTGACTTACACACAGTTCTGAATAAAGTTTTTCTTTGGGCAGGTTCCTGGATCTCCTTGTTTGGATTTAGTAGAAATCTCTTGATATGTAGGGATTCTCCTACTTCAGGAACATATTTTTGTGGAATTGGATTCACATTGTCTCCATTTGCTTGTGCAATACATGCACCTCCTTGACTTGTAGAAGCATTTTCTAGAAACTCATAATATTAGTGATCATATTTATTGAATTTATAACATATTACTTGAACATCTCTTCATCTACTTCTAGAATAATATATCCTACCTCTCGAATCATTACCTTTGATTGAGTGTTCATGTTGTCTTGAGCTACTATCTCCATCTTTCTGTCCTTGTGACTTTCCTCATCCACTTTGTTATCCTCTTCCTATGGGACTTCTACCTCTTCCTCATTGACTTTGCTTCCTTGCCAACTTCTCTTCCATGTTCAAGGAAAACTGATATGCCTCCTCTACTGTCTTCGGGGAAAACAAAATTATCTCATCTTGAATGTCAATGCTTAAACCATTAATATACTTGACAATTTTTTTAGAGGTATCTTCTATATATCTAGCTCTAATGTTAAATTTGTAAAATTCTTTAGTGTACTCTCTAATAGAAATTAACCTCTGTCTCAAATTTTTCATTTTCTTAAACAAATAAATGTGACAATCTTTGGGTGAAAATTTACCTTTTAGCTTAGCCACCATCCTGTCCCAGTTTGTAATATTTTCCTTTCCTTTGTTCTTCCTCTTAGCATGCACACCATCCCACCAAAGAGCTACATGACCTCTTAGTATGGTCACTACAAATTTTACTCTCTTCTCTTCATTGACTTCTTCATACTCGAAGTATTTGTCCATGTCACTCACCTAATCAATCAACTCCTCAACATTTAAACTACCTTCATATGTAGGAACTTATGTTTTGGGTCTAGAACTAGCCCCTAAGACGAATATGAGAAGTCTTATCTCTGCAACCTCTTCAATAGGATCTGCCTCTTCTACTAGAGACTCTTCCCCTCTATCACTGAAATCTCCTATGTCAGCATCACTTTGCTGAGAAGTTTCCATTGGATTCTAGTCGCACTTGAGGATTTCTCACCTCTTCAAGTAACTCCGCATTCACGACTACTATTCCTTGACCTTAGGATCTTCCATGGACTCTGAATGCATCTCTTGAAAAATCAAATCTTCTCTTACTCCTATAAGAATTGATTCTTGCTTTGATACCAAAAATGGTGCAGGTGAGAAGAATAATCTCCCTTTCGTATACCTCTATATTCATTGTTTTGATCTATGTGCTCTATTTTGAGAAGACTTTGTTCTATTCCCTTCTTGGATTCTCCACTTGTAGTGGTTGGTGCCTTTTTCCTTTAATGGAGCACTTTCGAGACCTTTAAATTAAAATGGCGTAGGTGACAAAAAGCACATACCTCTCATTCACCTCTGTATAACATAGTTTGGTCTTTATTGACTGGTCAAAATGTTTGTTTGCCATAGAAAAATATGAAGGAGAATCCATTGCACAACTACAGGATTTGCATTCTCTATATGCCCATGATCAAAAGGTTGTGGATTTCTATGCTATTCGAAAGACACTCTTAAAACTGATAAAAAAACACTCACAAGTTCCAACAACAAAATCGATTGGTAGAGATCAAGGGGATTTCAAATTATCTTTAAATATCATGTTGAAGTGTTTACCATGCCCAATTAGCAACACAAGAAAAAAATCACAACAAATTATTTAAACTCCAGGTAACCACTACAGATATGTACCTCTGGCGTTACAAGCTATAATCGATCCTCTGCTCGGGGTAATTCAAGCATTGTAGACCCTGATCGAGCCTCTACACAATTATATCTTCCCACTCTCTTCCTCTAGAATGTGATTTACATATTAGAGGTCGAGTGCTTTCCAATAACGACTTCGCTGATCAAACAATGGTTTGCAACTTTAGTCAATTCACCCATTCTCAAAATGGAGACACACATACACATAAATCAAACATACTCAGGATTTCAAGAAATTGAGCTGATAGGAAAATAAAATGTCCATCACTGGATCTTAATTCTATTAACAAGGAATCTTAATAACATTTCAACCATTTCCAACAATCCCACTTTACCTATTATAGAGCTCGAATTGTGGTTTTATGCACAATGAGGTTGATCGATCAAAATCTGCTAAGGATGGATCAAATCAACTATTATTAACCATCAATCTTAAAAAAATAACAACCACTGAATTGATCTTTGTTGAAAG
>ML776553.1:4324830-4359586 GCA_009831015.1 Picea engelmannii | reverse complement strand
CCCCTCCTTCCCCTTTTTTCCATGGCCATATTGGCCCTTTTGTTTGCTTTAATGTTCAACTCACGAAGAACATGAATCGAATAAAGTTTCACAAATTTCTTAGAGAAACATCTTTCCCATTTGAATATTGCTACTAACAGGAAATTTGAAGGAAGAGTTCCCCCCCTTATATATTGAATGATCATATGAGAGTCACCTAGGATTGTTAATTCTTTGATCTGAAGTGAAATGGCTAGTTAAGACCCATTAACAGTCTGTAGGCATCTGCTTGATTATTGGTCATCGTTCATAGATTCCATTCATATGATTGTACTAGATTCCCCCTAGGATCATAAATGTCCCCACCCGCCCTTGCCTCCCTGATACAAATATATATGTATATACATATGTATATATGTAGATGCATGTGTATGTATATATATATATGCACATGTATATACATGTGTGTGTATACACACACACATGTATATACATATACATATACATATGTGTGTGTGTGTGTGTGTGTGTACATATAGAAATACATACATACATACATATGTGTGTGTGTCTGTGTACACATACATACATTTATTTATTTTCCAAAGAAAACAAATTATATTCATGAGATATGAACATACATGTTGTGGTCCAAAAAAGGATTGTTCGGGGCTTATGTATATGTATATACATATGTGTATATGTGTGTGTGTGTATACATATGCATACACACACACACACACACACACACACACACACACATATACACACAAATGACTATTCAAAACCCCCCTTAATACATCTATCCTCATTCCTACAGAAAAACAAATTGAACTATAATTCCATTGAGTCATATTCAACACCATCAACATACTCATAAATGCCCCAAAGGCTTTTGGCTTTTATGAGTATTTTGATGGTGTTGAATCCGACTCAATGGAATTTCAGTTCAATTTTTTTTTCTGTAGGAATGAGGATAGATGTATTAAGGGGGGTTTTGAATAGTCATTTGTGTGTATACGTGTGTGTGTATGCATGTGTACACACACACACACACACACACACACAGACACAGACACACACACACAGACACACACACACATATACACATATGTATATACATATACACATATGTATATACATATACATAAGCCCCAAACAATCCCTTTTTGGACCGCAACATGTATGTTCATATCTCACGAATATAAGTTTTTTTCTTTGGAAAATAAATAAATGTATGTCTGTATGTATGTATGTGTACACACACATGCATATGTATGTATGTATGCATGTTTATATGTACACACACACACATAAATGTGTGTGTGTGTGTACAAACACTTGTATATACATATACATATACATGTGTGTGTGTGTGTGTGTGTGTGTGTACATATAGACATACATACATACATACATACATTTATTTATTTTCCAAAGAAAAAAAGTTATATTCATGAGATATGAACATACATGTTGCGGTCCAAAAAAAGATTGTTCGGGGCTTCTATATATGTATATACATATGTGTATATGTATATATATGCACACACACACACACACAGATATACACACAAATGACTATTTAAAACCCCCCTTAATACATCTATCCTCATTCCTACAGAAAAAAAAATTTGAACTGAAATTCCATTGAGTCAGATTCAACACCATCAACATACTCATAAATGCCAAAAGCATTTTCTAGAAGAAGCAAGGCTTCCTTTATATGATTGTATGTATGTGTTATTTCCAAGAATATATATATTTTTACACACAAACATATGTATATATACATATAGATTACATACGTATGCATGTATGAACAATAGTAGCTAGTCATGTAATTTTATATTAGCTTAATGTTGTGTGTGTGTGTGTGTGTGTGTGTGTACTTTGATGTATCTCTTCTCAAATCATAGTATAGCCTTCAAAGTTGGGATAGGGCAATAAACTAACAATTACTATGAACTGATGGCTCTCAAATTAACCCTAACGTTTCCTCAAGAATATGGTGTTACACAATTGCAAATTTTTGGGAATTGACTAATGGTTATTCAATGGTTACGAAATGAAGCATCACTCATTGGTTACAAAAGGAATCATCACTTAGAAATTTCACCTTACAACCACTTTTTGATTATATACAATGACAAATGATAGTCTTCTCATACATTTCTTTGTCTCATATATAGGGACACAAATAGGGTAGCTGATTGCATTTCAAAAGAGGCATTGGGGCTAGAGCGTGGTACTTGGAACATTTCCATATTTTAGGATGGCTACACAAATGATTTATTTCGTGCACCTTGGCTATAATTTTTCTTTTTCTACATATAGTCGATAGATTCCATATTATCGTATTTGCAATGATCTATTCTTGTATTTTAAAGTCGTGAATAATCACATTTCTTTGTTGATATAGCTCATAGGTTTATGATAGTGGTGTTGAAGCCACACAAACCCCCATTTACTTTTGCTTTTACAAGTGAACGGAAAGGCCCCCCCCCACTAAAATTTCATCCCTAATGCCTAATCCTCTACTGCTTGAGAATAATGCTATTGCTTTGCCTACCTTGAGGGAGTTGGGGGTTTAATCTTGAATGATGATTATCTTTGATGGGTGTTGATTATTCTTTTCGATCTGATGATTTCAAATGTCTTCATCATGGTTTTTGATCTATGATGTTTCCTTGACATTTGTATGATGGAATTGATATGTTATCTTCAGACCTTTTGATGATTCCAAAGTGCTTGATGATCCTATGTGGCTGCAAGGTTTGATGTTCTATTGCATGTCTTGAATGAGTTTGTTGTTAATTATTTTATGATGGACTAATTCAAATTCCACATTTTCTTGCTGACATGCTATGCGTAAGGTCTTCAAATTTTGTACTTTCGCATGTGGATTGTAATATTTTGTTTCAAACTCTAAGTTTTAATAGCATAATAACTAATCCTTCTTGTGAGTCGAAACTTGGCACATACAATATCAAGACACTTGTCTATAGCCACCCATGATTATTGTTGAAAAATATAATGCTTATCTATAAGTTTACTTTAAGGCAGGGAATACGAGCTGTATGGTGCATTGATAAGTCTCCTTTTGATTGCGTGGCTGATCTCATTCTTCTATTTTGCAGGAGCAGGTTTGCAGGGCCACTTCATTCACATGACTGCTTCGGCCTTGAGAGACTGATGGGGGAATCTCTTGATCCTTGTCCACAATCTTGAGCTTGATTCTTGCTAGGATTCTGTTGATTAGGAAACAAATTACCTTGGTTTGCAGTTGCCTCGAGGTACAAATCCCCTAAGGATGTCAGATCCACCTTTCCTGCAAGCTTGTCCCTGAACCTTTTCAGATTGATATATATTGAGTCCTTTTCGGTCTTACCTCTCACCAAAACCTAGGCCAAAATCTCATTCATCTTCTTGATTGTAAGTCCATGTCGTGCCATTTCCTGATGCATGTTAGCTATCTGTGGCATATGTATCTGCATAGTGGTATGGCGTAAGGACCTTTTCCTTGACCTGGTATTATTTTCTCTCCTCACGATCTTAGCATGTCCACCCTATGATATGTGCATATTGATTGGATTGACTTGTGTCGTGCGCTTGGTTGGAGTCAATCTCCTTTTTCCAGTCATCGCTACTTGTGACGTTAAATTGTCACACAAAGTGTCATATACTTCGCCTCCATCGCTTTCCCTTTGTCTCAGCTTAATCACAATATTATTCATTTCTACATGACTTAGCTCCTCTGCATGACACCCAATTTATCAATCCTACCTTATATGCCTTATTCCTAATTTCGGCCTATAGGTGCAGAACACTTATTGACGAAACCCTGACCAATGGAACAGTGAGGGGCATGGAACCTTGACTTGTGTAATTTGGCCTGATTTTCTAAATTGTAATTTTTTTTTTTACTTTTTATTTTATTTCATTTTTTATTTTAATTTATTTTTATTTTTAATTTAATTTAATTTTGTTTTTATTTATATTCATTTTTCCCATGGTTTTGCAAAACCACATGGTATTGCCCGTGGTTTTCCCCCTAGAATTACTTTAGGTATTTATTTATACTTAGGGGCAAACTAATTCACATTAGATATTTGTTTTACATATTGTTACAAGGATAGACTAATTTTTATTATATAAACAAACCATTTGTTACATAATGTGTTTTGACCAAGACCTAGGATGTGATGTCTACTTTTATTATTATTATATATATTCGTTTAAATTTATTTATTTATTTATTTTCTTTTTTTATTATAATTGTAATTTCATTTTTTACCTTTTACCCCCTTAAACCCTAAGTTGTACATACCCATTCTAGTTTTCCTCTTTTGATTTAGTTTTAATTTAGCCTTTTTTATTTCTCCCTCACCCACCAAAATATAGCGTAACATCCGAGGTCCATCCCCATTGGACCCCACATGTGCTTCATTATAATTTCCATGAAAAATCAACAATTAAGACACACCTCCTTATTTTTAGGAAATCCTTCCTATTTTCTAGGATTCCCTCCTCCCCTCTCGAATGGCATGGGAATTATATTACCTATTAAAATTTCTTTTATTCCCAAATGCCTTGAAACCTTAGTATATTATAATATTTTTCTTGGACCTCAACCTAACTCACGAGAGAGCTAACCAAGTATTTGTCGTCAGAGAATTACATTGTTGGACACACCTACCACACTTAGAGAGGGGGGGGGGGGGGGTGAATGAGCGTGGGTTCTTTTTCCCAAAAGTTCCCTCTTACACAAAACTCATTAGTTAGAAATCACCATTAACACATTAACCATTGCTGTTTTTTATAACCAGTTAAATGTGAACACATATCAACAACATATATCAGAAATATATCATCAACAAATCATCTCCACATGGAACACAAAGAACACAAGATGTATGTACATTTTTCTTTTTATTACGGACCACAATCCTTGGGGTTTTTCAACAACAACTGAATAGAGTACAACTCTACAAGAGAACCATCTCTATATGCAAGACTCATCTTACATCCTCAACACCAACTGAGATGAGGCAACGATCCTCCACATATATCAATCTGTCACAGGTACGCGACCTGTCAGTAGTGCAGCCTGTGTGTGTATGCACCCTGGCTCACTACAACTCACATATGTACGCGCCCATTATATACTACAACCTGCGTATACCTTCTGAGCTATTAGGGTTTATCCTTTTATCACATACTCAGATCCTCTGCAACCTGCAATCACATTCTCTTCTGTCTCTCACTGTCCAATTTGACCCACAACCAGTCACAACACATCCAATCTCTCCAATAGCCTACTCATGCTTCTCAACCATATAATATGAATGCTACTCAATCATGAATAAGAAACCATCATACTATAGCCATCGTATCTATACTGAATCATAAGAGTGCTGCTCACTCCATCAACCAACTCAAACCACATCATAACAACCATACCAAGAATGCCTTAAGCATTCACCAAACAATAAGCAATAGTATCCAACAAGACAATAATCTAACCATACCAGAGTCTAAGTGACAGATCTGAGCCCATAGAATGCAGATCTGGAACCTGCTTCAGTCTTCAACAACTAGTCATCAACTCAAGCACCAATCTCCATGACTTCATCAACTGTACACACCCTGTCTTCATATAGCCTGTGTATGTACGTGACCTGGCCCATTACAACCCGCGTATACCTCAAATATTAGGGTTTCTGAAGCTCCAAGACTTTTTCCTTCAAGATCTCAGACATTGCAAAAAATTTGATGCATCCATGAGATCCTCCTCATGCTCTATCTCTCAGAATAGATCTTCAATCATGCTCAAGAGATACACACAAAAGATACACAAGAGATACTCCCAAAATGTACATTTCACAAGAGACCCTAGCCTCTTATTTATACTTTTCATCTTCTAGGTCACTTAACCCACTTCTAGGTTACTTAACCTATTTTCGTCTTAACCACTTTCCATAAATAGAAAGTTCTCAATTTAAATATTCCTCCTTGACTTTGTCACCTCACTTTATCATTTAAATAATCTTCTTTGATTTTGTCACTTCACTTTGTTATTTAAATAATCCTTCTTGACTTTGTCACTTTACTTTATCATTTAAATAATAATTTATTCTTTTCAAGTTCTTTGACTTCTTTGACCTTTTGGGGCTTCAAGCCAACATATGAGGGTCCTCCAACTTCGTAAGGCCATAACTCTCACACCGTGAGGAGTTATGTAACCTTCCACATACCACCATAAGTGGCATGAAAAACACTATCCATCTAGGATAGTTTCACTAAAAAATTCACTGATCTTCAATTCATTATTCTCCAATCAAGCATGGGTTCTCCAACCATTCTTCTAGGATAACTCAACTGTAAAGCGTCTTCCCGTGAGGGATTTCACCATAAGGGGACCACTTTGGAGTTCATCCATTTGTGCCCCTTATCAACCATGATAATACCATTACCACAATCCAACTATGCATCATGTATAGATGACAACTCATTGATCCATCTTCATCATATCAATGACAACTCATTGATCCATCTTCATCTTTGCATCATGTATCAATGACAACTCATTGATCCATATTCATATATGCATCATATACTTGACACCTATCCATTCTCATCAAGGAGAATACATATTACATTTGACATCAATCAATCAATCAATCCAAATATTGGCATTAATGACAACATGATCCAACAATATCCCCCTTTGGCATTGATGGCAATACCAAAATTGATGTCAACACCAATAATTGATGTCAACATGTAGACAAGGCATGTTCTACACCAATAGTCATTAAACATATCAATGTGACTATCTCTCCCCATCAATAAACATCAATCACATCAATGTGATTATCTCCCCCCCTTTGACATCGATGGCAAAGGGTCATTCTCCCCTTGGGGCTGCCCCCCCTGCTTGAATTCTCCTTAGGGCTTCTCCCCCTGTCTGAATGCATTTGATCTTCCTTTGAATAATCTCTCTCCTTTTGAACAAGGAATATCACTCTGATGTAATGCTGAAGATACATCGCTTCTACTCCCCCTGTGACCATTTCTCCCCCTGGAACTATGCCTCCGTGCTCTTTCTTCAAGTATAGGTCTCTTTTCTCCTCCTAGAACCATGGGAAGAAGAATGACTCCCCCTATCTTCTCTGCAAGATATACAATATGCTACCATATAACGATCCTTGGACCTATTCATGCATCAAACTCATGCCATACCAACCATCATGAAACAAAAGATATGTCAACAATAAAATCATGAGTAGAACATCACCCAAGTACATCATGTACCAATTGTGTGCCCATCATTGCACAACACCCATGCACATCAATACCATACAATGTGCTATAATATCTCATCAATGGAATGTCTCAACCATATGCCAACATGTGCATCTACCAATATTCCAACCATGCCAACCATGTGCATCTACCAACATGCCAAATGTGTCATATCACTCATGATATGTCTCTACCATGAACCAAGTGCCACAATCATGTATCTCAAACAAATACCAATTGTTGTGCTAATCAAGTAATACCAATGGTATACTATCATCAAACACATGCCATCTATGAGTGTATAAACATGTATCACCTACTTGTACCAAGCAAGTACATCAACCATGCACCAATACCAAAACACGATGAATCCTCATACATGTATGTCAAATCCTCCATAAAATATGTGCCAATCAAACTGCTAGTA
This sequence comes from Picea engelmannii, assembly GCA_009831015.1. Lineage (NCBI taxonomy): Eukaryota > Viridiplantae > Streptophyta > Pinopsida > Pinales > Pinaceae > Picea > Picea engelmannii. Next base: position 4,351,872 of record ML776553.1, on the reverse strand, counting down.
CGTGCCTCTACCAATGTACTAGAAATGTACCAATCATACATCAACTATAGATCAAGCTATGACTCATCAATGATGTACAACATGATCACCTCATCAACTCACCAACCACATGTCCCAATATGTAGCCCATCTAGATGCCAAATCCATGCATCGAGTTTTCCAATAAGTAATCTTCCAATAATACATCATAAGATATATCGATGAAACTCAAAATATGTCTAGCCATGTGAATCAACAGATCAATATCAATCCTCCATTTACTATAACAAGTACTAAGCATCCAACAACACATGTACTAGTAGTATGATTCAACATATCAATGATATCTCAAGATATATCACATAACCAAGGTGCCATAACTTCACTATCATAACCAACATTGTTCTTCAACAGAAAATGCCTCAATCCATACTCATGGGTTAGTGCCATGCATCCAATATGACCTTTCATTATTTTTATCATCACATTAAATAATCCAATATATAATCATGAAAACCTGCAACAAATAGTGTCATACCCTTCATCATAGTGTTATATCATCACATCAAGTTGCAACCCATGCACATTGCCTTTTTCCCAAGGATTTACCACATATACGCGGCCTTCTGCACAACAACTCACATATGTACGTGACCTATTCAAGGTCATCCTGCGTATGTACGTGACTGATACCACTGTCACCCACATATGATTTTGTAGATGACTTACTATAGCTTCCCTTAAGGATTCTATTATGCTCTGGCTGCTCAGTCTTCTTCACCCACTTCTAAAGGTGTCCCTGCTTCTCAGAACTTGAGCTCTGAGCATCCATATTTTCAAAGATGTCTCCCTTCCTTACTTCATTCCTTCTTTTAGCCATGCTATGTGAAGTCCTCATCATGGAATTTCTTCTTGTGTTCCAGAAATCCTGGGATTTGTGGCCAAATCCACTATAGCTGTAGCATCTCATGGTGTTACAATGAACAACAATGTGTCCTACTTGATCACTTCTCCAACACCTTATGGTGTTATGAAATATTCCATTATTTTTCCTTTCATAAGCTCTACATTCAAAAGATTTGTGACCATATTCATTACATGAATAACAATTCCCATGAAAAATACTTTCATACCTTTGCTTTGGTGTCCCAAAGATAGCTTCTTGATGTCTTCCTTTCTTTGTTCTTTTGAGATTTTCTTTGCCTTGTGTAGATGGTTGATTTGCAACATTGTCTTCATCCTTTGGTGGACTTACCTCATGCTTCTTTGAGGTGCTTGCTTCAACATGTGTGGCTTCTTCCTTGTATCTAAGACCTAATTTATCATATAGTGATCTTTGACTTTCCAAGATCTCATTCAAGATTTGTGAACTATGAAAGAATTTATTTGACTTCTCCACTTTCTTTCTAAGATCAACAATTTCAGCTTCTAACTTACAACACGACTCTTCCTTTTCATTTATTTGATTCTTCAATAGTTCCTCTATCCTTTTGGCTTCTTCAATTTGGGTCTTGAGATGGACAATAGTTTCAAAACTTTTTCTAATCTCATTATCTACCTCCCTTTCTTCCTTTTCATTCTTTAGTCTTGTGGTCTCTTCTTCCTTTTCTTCTACTTGAGTTTTATTACTTTCCTTTTGTTCTTTGAGAATTTCTTTTAACTTCAAGATGTGCTTTTGACTCTTCTTAAGAATCTTCTTAGTGTTATCCGAAAGATAACTATAGTCTATATAATAATGGTCATAGCTATATTCATCTAGACTTATTTCAACTTTGTCCTTAAGCTCCAATAGTTTTTCTTCTGCTTTTTCCATGGCATAATAGTCAATTGCTTCTATACAAACTATCCCTAGATTTTCTTCTTCACTAGAGAAAAATTCAACATCATCATTGCAATCAAGGGTTTTTGAGGGTTCTTTACCTTCATTTGAAATATCTTCATGGTCTTCCTTTTTTCCAACATCAACACATGGTTTTTTGCCTTCATTTGAAATGTCTTCAAGATCTTTCTTTGTGCTATCATCACTTGTTTCTTTATCTTCACTTGAAATGTTTTCAAGATCACATTTAGAAATAATACAATCAAGGGTTTTTGGATATTCTTTACCTTTAATTATTTTTATGGAGTGGTCTTCAATATCTTCCTTCTCCTTCTTGCTTTGATATGTCTCCTCTAGCTTTAGCCATAGATCCTTGGCGGAAGTGCATTGTCCCATGCTCTCTTTGATAAGGCTTGAGAGTCCACTAAGAATGGTATTGAGAGCCAATGCATCATTCTTGTTTCCTTCCCTTTGAGCTGCAAACTTTGACTTGTTCTTCAAGGAAACCGATCCACCAATGGATGCCTTCCAAATTGTTGCTCCCAATGTCTTCAAATGTACTCTCATCTCTATTCTCAAAGTAGAATAGTTTTCCTCATCAAGGATTGGAACTTCATCATCCATTTGAGTGTCTATGGATATCCTTCAAGCTTGTTAAGGCTTGTAGTGAAGGCCCTCTCTGATACCAATTGTTGGACACACCTACCACACTTAGCGGGGTGGGGGGGGTGAATGAGTGTGGGTCTCTTTTTCCCAAAACTTCCCTCTTACACAAAACTCATTAGTTAGCAATCACCATTAACACATTAACCATTGTTGTCTTTTATAACCAGTTAAATGTGAACACATATCAACAACATATATCAGAAATATATCATCAACAAATCATATCCACAAGGAACACAAAGAACACAAGATGTATGTACAATTTTCTTTTTATTACGGATTACAATCCTTGGGGTTTTTCAGCAACAACTAAATAGAATACAACTCTACAAGAGCACCAACTCTATATGCAAGACTCAACTTACATCCTCAACACCAACTGAGATGAGGCAACAATCCTCCACATATATCAATCTGTCACAGGTACATGACCTGTCAGTAGTGCAACCCGCGTGTGTACGCACCCTGGCTCACTACAACCCGCATATGTACGTGTCCAGTATATACTACAGCATGCGTATACCATCTGAGCTATTAGGGTTTATCCTTTTATCACATACTCAGATCCTCTGCAACCTGCAATCACATTCTCTTCTGTCTCTCACTGTCCAATCTGACCCACAACCAATCACAACACATCTAATCTCTCAAATAGCCTACTCATGCTTCTCAACCATATAATATGAATGCTACTCAATCATGAATAAGCAACCAATATACTATAGCCATCATATCTATACTGAATCATAAGAGTGTTGCTCACTTCATCAACCAACTCAAACCACATCATAACAACCATACCAAGAATGCCTTAAGCATTCACCAAACAATAAGCAATAGTGTCCAACAAGACAATAATGTAACCATACCAGAGTCTTAGTTATAGATCTGATCCCATAGAATGCAGATCTAGAACCTTCTTCAGTCTTCAACAACCAGTCATCGGCTCAAGCACCAATCTCCATGACTTCATCAACTGTACCCACCCTGTCTTCATACAATCCGCGTATGTACGCGACTTGGCCCATTACAACCCTTGTATACCTCATAAACTAGGGTTTTTGAAGCTCTGAGACTTTTTCCATCAAGATCTCAGACATTGCTGAAACTTTGTTGCGTCCATGAGATCCTCCTCATGCTCTATCTCTTAGAATAGATCTTCAATCATGCTCAAGAGATACACACAAAAGATAAACAAGAGATACTCCCAAAATGTACATTTCACAAGAGACCCTAGCCTCTTATTTATACTTTTCATCTTCTAGGTCACTTAACCCACTTCTAGATTACTTAACCTATTTTCCTCATTTTAGGGTTAACCACTTTCCATAAATAGAAAGTTCTCAATTTAAATATTCCTCCTTGACTTTGTCACCTCACTTTATCATTTAAATAATCTTCTTTGATTTTGTCACTTCACTTTATTATTTAAATAATCCTTCTCGACTTTGTCACTTTAATTTATCATTTAAATAGTAATTTATTCTTTGCAAGCTCTTTGACTTCTTTGACCTTTTGGGGCTTCAAGCCAACACATGAGGGTTCTCCAACTTCGTAAGGCCATAACTCTCACACCGTGAGGAGTTATGTGACTTTCCACATACCACCAGAAATGGCATGACAAGCACTATCCATCTAGGATAGTTTCACTAACAAATTCATTGATCTTCAATTCATTATTCTCCAATCAAGCATGGGTTCTCCAACCATTCTTCTAGGATAACTCAACCGTAAAGTGTCTTCCCGCGAGGGCTTTCACCATAAGGGGACCACTTTGGAGTTCATCCATTTGTGCACCTTATCAACCATGATAAGACCATTACATCAATACAACTATGCATCATGTATCAATGACAACTCATTGATCCATCTTCATCATATCAATGACAACTCATTGATCCATCTTCATCTTTGCATCATGCATCAATGAAAACTCATTGATCCATATTCATATATGCATCATATACTTGACACCTATCTATTCTCATCAGGAACAATACATATTACATTTGACATCAATCAATCATTCAATCACTTGACATCAATCAATCAAACCATTGGCATCAATGACAACATGATCCAACACCTTTTACCCCCCTAAACCCTAAGTTGTACATACCCATTCTAGTTTTCCTCTTTTGATTTAGTTTTAATTTAACCTTTTTTATTTCTCCCTCACCCACCAAAATATAGTGTAACATCCGAGGTCCATCCCCATTGGACCTCACATGTGCTTCATTATAATTTCCATGAAAAATCAAGGATTAAGACACACCTCCTTATTTTTAGGAAATCCTTCCTATTTTCTAGGATTCCCTCCTCCCCTCCCGAATGGCATGGGAATTATATTACCTATTAAAATTTCTTTTATTCCCAAATTCCTTGAAACCTTAGTATATTATAATATTTTTCTTGGACCTCAAGCCTAACTCATGAGAGAGCTCACCAAGTATTTGTCGTCGGAGAATTACCATAGAAGAATTTACCTAGACTTCACCTCCCTTAACATGCAAATACTTTGATGGAATATGAACCTTTGGGAGGAAATGCATTACTTTAATATTTTATTTAAGACTCTACATCATTGGAATCCTAGCCGATCGGGAGAGCTCAGTGAGTGTGAACGAAGAGTGTTGTTGGGAGTGTGAGATAGAATAGGAAGCCCATGTTGTCATCGGAGCATTTACCATAGAAGACTTACCACACTCCCTTTACAAGTCTTCCGATGACTACCATGCATGTATTATTTTAATATTTTTATTAGGAAGATTAATTTAATAAATATTGTTGGAAGATGTGCACCCATGGGAAAAATATATTATTTTAATATGGTTTAAATCTCATGGGGACCCATGTCGTTGGGAGTGTGGAATGAAATGGGAATCCCACATCGTCGTTGAAATTTACCATGAATATTCACATTTTACCTTCATCCACCAATCCCTTCCGATGACATACCTCCATGACCCATGCATTGTTTTAATAATTTCTGGAGGGTTTGACTTTTGGGGGAATATTTTAATATTTATTATGGGATAATGTGCTTATTATAATATAATTTTAATATTAATAATGGGAATGAGCTGGAGTTACACTGTCATCGACATTTACCATAGAAGACTTACCACACTCCCTTACCTTCAGACGAYGACCATGCATTATACCTTAGAGAATTATTTTAATATATATTTCGAAAGGTGTGCACCCATTGAAATATTTTAATATTTATTATGGGAAAACATACATTATTGTATTAATATCTAAGAGGATCATCGTCAGAAGTGTGAGCTAGKGTGAGAATACTTTGTCATCGTTGGGAATGAACTGAAGTGTGCCTCACCTACCTCCTATGCCGACGATGCAGACCTTGATTTGGGGAATTTGGGGAATTGGGGAATATCATATGGGGATTTTATATCCCATAGACTATGTCCATTTGGTGGGGGAGGGGGGAATTATTATTTTATTTTATTTATTTATTTTTTAATATTTGATATTTTTCTTTTTAAATTTTTTCTTAATTATCAGTTTCACGTAGATAGGGAGGTAATTATTGTTATTTTATTATTTTTATTTTAGTAAATTTTATCATTTTTTGATTTTTGATTTTATTATTTCCTAGTTTTACGGGAATTGGGGGAATATTTTAAAATTTTATTAATTTTTATTTTGCATTAATGGGGTAATTAGCTTAGTTTTAATTTTCTTTGATTTTCACATAGGATTATGGATTTTTAATTTTTTTTTTTGTTGATAATTGTAAATAATGTAGGTTAATGTAATCAATTTTGTTACTTTTCCATTTTAATTATTTCCCTAATTTTAGGAGGGAAATTAGATAAACTTATATTTCAAGCCACGGGTCCCATGCCCGCCTAAGTTCTTATTCAAACTATCTATAGGGTCTAAAACCATTTAAATCACTAAGTGTTGAACTCTCTTATGCATGTGGGATTTATTTTTGTAGGTTAAGGATCAACAACCCAGATTCACCCACATGCATGATCGACGACTACTAAGCGACATTTTTCAAATGAGCATAACTTGGGCTGCAAGTGTCAGAATTGAACCCATGATACCTTCTTGAAAATGTACTGAATAAAGAAATGCAATGGCAGAGGTATCTGAGCTAGATAGGTGACAAAAGATGTCAGGAAATGCAACAAACAACATACCACATATTTGGGGGTAAAAATGGTCGTGCAAACTTCAAATAGACATATCCGGGGCTACGCGCATTGAAATTAGGCCTAGGATGGATCCCTGAAAAGATGGAAGGGAGAAGAAAATGATGGGATAACAAGTGTTGGAAAACACTGAGTGGAAATTGTTTGAAAATGAAAAACACAGAAGGAACTTGAATTTAGTTGAAGAACGGGCTATGATATGCTCCAACAGTCATATCTCAAGGTATGAAATCGGACTAACGATAGCTCAATGGAAAGATGAGATAGAGGGGAAGAAGATCATAAGATATTAATTAGCAAGCAAACACCAGAAATTCCCAGAATATCTCAAGTAATAGAAGACGATGCCAACATGAAGAGATACTGATATTTTCAAATGAATGTCATTTATGAACCGCATGAGGGAGAAAATAACCACTTAGGAGTTTCTTCAACTTTCATTTGTAACTCTTACATATTCATTTTTGAAAAAGAAATTAGGGAAAAATGAAATGAACAACCATGAAAGCTAAAGAGTCTCTCTTGTTTTATAAAAGAGAGCTCGCTAAATGTAATGATGGACTTTTTTCCTTTGGGAATGATAAACAATATTCTTACTTCTGAAAGAATAAAGAGAAAAAGCCATATCAAAAAATTGTGGCTTTGATGAATGTATACAAGACTATTCTTTGTGCATTTATCTTCTGCTTGAGTAGCATATGATTCTATTGTATGAATTGTTTCTTCACTCTATTCTATCTGCTCATGATGTCACATGTTTCCTTATAAGTACAAAAATAATGTTATGAATGCATTGTATAAGTAATTGTACAAGTATTTGTAGCATTTTTGTCATCACTTGTTGTTAGCATACATGATTTATTTATGATTCTGATGATGTTATCTCTTACTGTACTCATTCTTTTAGCTTTGATCCCAAGATAGGTTAGAAGTAGTTAATATTATATTAGTTTGCTTTTAGTTAGATTAGACTTAGGATTAATTATAACTCTTTGGGGTAAAGTTCATCGTCTTTCCCCTTATCTTATTTTAATTATGAACAACAACAAGGCCCCCATAATTATCAGAAACACTACACCAAATGAGAGTAGGTCTAACTAGGACTTGCCATTAGGTGTTCTTCCTTACTTGCTTGACATGCCATTTTGACTCGTTAACAAGTGGATAGTTTTCAAATCCTGTTTTTGAAAGATGCAATCTATATCCTTTTAATTCAAGGAATACATTTTCCTTTTCAATTTAGCTGAATGATATGTAAGGCATGCATGTAGAGATGTTTGCTCCATCGTTCTATAAAGCACTTTTTTGAATGACTTGAGTCACATGACAATGTAATTTTTTTATTTATAACTAAAATTACATAGATTTTTCCTTGGATATGTGTGTGTGAGTGTGTGTAAACACACACACACACACACACACACACATTTTTTTCCTAACAAAAAAGTTTATAATTTTATTGATAAAAACAAAATTAGATCATTTCAAATGTTATTTTCATTCAAAAAAGCTCTTTCAACATTGTACATAACTTCTGATCTCACATGCCTCTTCACCCTACTTTGTATACAATGTTCCAAATTGTTTACAAAGTTTTATGTCATCATCTCAAAAGAAACTAGAAATAAACACGTATTTAGGCTTATCTACCAGCATTAGTTTTCAAGCTTATACCAAAAACATAAATATAAGTAAACACAATTATATTCAAGATTCATGAGCATGAGTAAATGTATTCCCTTCCTATTGTATTGATACCATATGCCCCTCCTATTCCAGTTCTATTCCAACTTTGGAAATTTCATCTGCTATCTTACTCTAGTCCCTGTAGATGTGTTAAAAGGATGTTTGTGAGAAAGATAAAAGTAGCGACTATACATAATTAAATAGGGGCTATAATGTAAATTTTGTCAAAGTTATTTCCTTGTGCATTCATTAAATTACAAGAAGCAAATCACCAGAAATTTGGATATGAGAAAATCCTAATTCTTGGGCCAGTTTCAAAACTAGTTTGAGTGTTATCAAATCACATAAGTTATTTGATTCTTGCCTAATTATAGCTTTGAATTTAATGTTATGGTTTTGTGATAAATGCAATATTCCTCCTACCCCACCCTTGGGAGGGTTCCCTTAAGAGGCACCATCAAAGTATGCCCATGGGAATTTCTTATATATTATCTCTTCCAAGTGACCATGAGTTGATTGCTTCTTCTGAGATTATGGGTATGCATTTAGGATGTTTATATCCTAGAAAACAAATTTTACAAGCACACACACACAATTGTTGGAAAAGATTTGTATTAATCCAAAATTTGTAGCCTAGACATGCAAGGAGATGTTACAAAAAGGTAATTCACCATGGAATTACTGTTCACACCATTGCTATATTGTTTTGTAATCTCAATTATAACCAAAACTTGATTTCTATGAAGACAATGTACCTGTTTTATTCTACATATACATGTCAGATTCCTTGTTGGGATTTAAAAGAGGATTTCATTTACTGTATATTAATTGGTATGCGCATAGAGGTACCAATTTCTTCTTCGCCTTTTGATCCTTTTTGATCCTTTGACATCGGAACATGGATATTTTGAGCCACTTCAAAATTTGATGGTGAAACCACCACCTGCAGGCAATAGAAATCTTTGACCCAAAATGAGAGTCTTGTTGCCATGAGAGATTGATTATTGAGTGACATTTTGATTATGGAGGGCCTGCATTTGGAAGGATAACTTGTCCATGTATTCCTGCCAAGATAGCATGGTTCCCATTAACGATTCTATCTTAATTTTAAGATACCTCTCTATATTATTGTGCTCCTCTAGATGTGTCTGGAGTGTTTTGGCCAATTCTGTCACAATCGTCTCTTAATGCATACAAATTGATTAAATCAAACATCTCTCGAGGGAGGGATATGGTCATGAGAGTTGTACTCCCTATGTGTGAATGAGTTACAATGCATGCTTTCATTTCACCCTTTGGTGGAATCAATGTGACTTAAGGAATTGGTGGCTCATATGAAGAGTTGGTTAGATATAGTCCTCTCCCCCCCCTCTTTTTTCCATGGCCATATTGGCCCTTTTGGTTGCTTCAATGTTCAACTCACGAAGCACATGAATCCAATCAAGTTTCAAAAATTTCTTAGAGAAGCACCTTTCCTATTTCAATATTGTTGCTAAAAGAAAATTTGAAGGAAGGGTTCCCCCCCTCATATAATGAATGATTAGATGAGATTCACCTAGGATTGTCAATTCTTTGATCTGAAGTGCAATGGCTAGTTTAAGGCCCATTAACAGTCCGTAGGCTTCTGCTTGATTATTGGTCATCGTTCATAGATTAAATTCATATGATTGTGCTAGGTTCCCTCTAGGATCATAAATGACCCCACCTGCACTTTCCTCCCCAATATAAATATGTATGTATATACATATGTATATATGTAGATGTGTGTGTATGCATATATATGTATATGGATATGCACGTGTGTGTATGTGTGTCTACACACACATATACATACATATGTATATATATATATATATATATATATATATATATATATATATATATATATATATATATATGCACACACACACATACATGCATATATTTATTTATTTTCCAAAGAAAAAAAAACTTATATTCATGCAATATGAACATACATATTACGGTCCAAAAAAAAGATTGTTCGGGGCTTAACAACCCCTCATGACTCTACCCACTTACTTCCTTTACATACATTTTTTCACCCTTTCAACATGTTTCTTTTTGACATCCATTCGATGTAGCCATAAAATAGTTTGGAACTGTAAAATTCTTTCATATTTACACAAAAATCACAACAAAACCCCCCTTAATACATCTATCCCCAGTCCTACAGAAATAAGTTTGAACTGAAATTCCATTGAGTTAGATTCAACACCATCAACATAATCATAAATGCCAAAAGCCTTTGTTGGAAGAAGTAAGGCTTCCTTTATATATATGTATGTATGTATGCATTATTTCCAAGAATATATATATTTATACATACAAACGTATGCATATATACATATAGATATACACTCATACATACATATGTATGTATGAACAATAGTAGCTAGTCATGTAATTTTATATTAGCTTAATGGTGCGTGTGTGTGTGATGTATCTCTTCTCAAATCATAGTATATCCTTCAAAGTCGGGATAGGGAAATAAACTAACAATTACTATGAACCGATGACTCTCAAATTAACCCTAAAGTTTCCTCAAGAATATGTTGTTACACAGGTACAAATGTTTTGGGATCGACTAATGGTTATTCAATGGTTATGAAAGGAAGCATCACTCAATGGTTACAAAAGGAAGCATCACTTAGAAATTTCACCTTAGAACCACTTTTTGATGATACACAATGAAAAGTGACAACCTTCTCACACATTTTTTTTGTCTCATATATAGGGATAGGAATAGGTAGCTGACGGCCTTTCAAAAGAGGCATCGAGGCAAGAGCGTGGTAATTGGATCATTTCCATATTTTAGGATGGACATACAAATGATTTCTTTCATGCACCTTGGCTATAATTTTTCCTTTTCTACATATACTGGATAGATTCCATATTATCATATTTGCAATGATGTATTCTTGTCTTTTTAAAGTAAGGAATAGTCACCTTTCTTTGTTGATATATCTCATAGGTGTAAGGTCTTCCAATTCAGAGCCTCAATGATAAATAAATATCTACTTTGTTGTTTGCTATTGAAATAATATGCAATTTAATTTATTGTTTTCTTTCATGGTTTTTCTTTATACCAGGAGTAAACTGATAAACAACATAATCACATTAAAAATATAATCACAAAAAAAACATAATGAAATACATACCTCTACATAATCACAACAAAATCATATTAAAATACATACCTCTACTTGTAGGTTGGTTGATTTTGTCCCTGGTTCTCTTGTTCTCGATCTTGCCCAAATTGCCCAACTGAATATTAACCTCCCAGCTAGCTATGAACAACCTCTCCAACTCCCTAGCTCCAGGAATCCTTGCGGATTCCTGGCCCCCGAGCCCAAAGTTCCTAGCAACAACAATGCCTTGTGAGAGTTTCCAAAATGATCTCTTCTCCCCATTTTCCTCCTCCTCCTTCAACTCTTGTAGAAAATTTCCTAATATAAATCAGACCTCCCTCCAAGTCCCCTCCTCTCTTCCTTATCCTCCCCTCATTCAATTCCCCAACTACCTTATCCCCCTCATTAATTACTTCAGCTACCTTTTAATAATAAAATAATAAAAAGACTTATTTATTTTAATAATTAATTAAATTTAAATTAACAACTATGAAAATCAAATAATCAAATTGGGCTGTTACATGTACTCACCCTTCAAGAAACTTCGTCCCAAATTTAGAGTAATTTACAATACAAGGGTAATGACACATGATTTATACATCCACATCAAATAAACAACATCGTCAATTTAAAACACTTATACATACTAATGTATATGTGCAAGGCATGCATGTGTAGCTAGCACATGCAAGACTCACACATGTACTAATGAAAACAATTATCACACCTAAAGTAATTCTTGTATGCATCCAATCCAATCAACAAGACCATTCATTTCATAAAAGATAGTAAACCATTTAAAATGTTCGTGAAATCCCTCAATTACAATAATTTAGCACAAACAACATTCACTTGGATAATTGTAGTTCAGTTAAATAAATATAAACATACACATATACATATTTTTCAAAATGAGGAAATCAAGAAATTTTACCATAATGTGAAATCCCGACACACTCTCAACTACTTCTAGTCATCTTTCCTCCCTAACCTACTTCCATCTTCCCTCCCTATCCTTCCTCTGTTGAACTATCTTGGAGCGTCAACTATATTGACCTAACTCCATATAGAACCCATAAGCGTAAGTGTCAACTCTCTTGACCAAGGTTCCCCAGCAGGAAACTGGCAGTCATCATCACATGTCTATGGGAGCGTGAGCTAACACCATCCTTCCATGACTCCAGGTTTCATAGGATACATGGTGGGAAAAGCTTCCACCCCTCCTAATAGAACTAGGGTCAACACCCTACCATGGACCATACAATGGCACTGTGTTGCTGTAAATTTTGTCATCGTATATTCAGTTTCAAGTAGTCTTGCCACCTGAAAAACTTTCACTTGTCCAAACATCATATAAATGCATTTGAACCAATATAATTTCACATACAAAGATTCATACCATACTGTTTCCTGGTCGATGTTCACGACATCAACCTTTTATCATCATTATCCTTTGGCTATTTCATATCCTATTGGCCTGCAAATTAGTCTATAACACAAACTCATACATATCCATGCATTATCATCATGTAAATGCATTTAATCATATCCTCAATTCAGTATCCATTTACCAACAACTTTAAATGTCAAAATTTTCATGTTAGAAATAGATTGCATAATACCCATCATAATTCAAATAACAATAAACATTCATAGAATTGACATTCACATAGGTCCATATGTTTTATTATATCATAATGTTTGATGGGTTATATCTAGTGGTTTATATTTATCCAACATGATGTTCAATCAACTCATGTTTAATTGCTAATTTGAATTAGGTGTACGCGAATAGTGGAGTTAATGTATATCTTTTGAAGGATTGACAACATTAGTAATATGCATGATAAACACCTCAATTGATGCTAATTGAACAAGAACAAGAAATTAAGAATGCACCCATAAAAATGATTGATGTTCTTTAGAAGGAACACTTTGAGAAAAAGGGGCATCCCTTGGGAAATGGACAACACTTTTGTTCAAAAAATTATTTGGTAGTAGCAATTCCAATGGAGTTTCATGGATTATTATGCATAATTCCCTTGGAAGAGGGGTGAAATATATAAGCTCACATCTTGAAATGCATTAATAGGTCTAGCAACTACTTGCTCACTAAGAACAACTACTTGCTCACTAAGAAGGATTATTCTCTCTCTATATAAAAAAACTATGGAGAGAGAGAGAGAGAGAGAGAGAGAGAGAGAGAGAAAACATGATGAAGACAATCCACAATACTTGCTATGGAAAACTCGACACTACACTTTGTTTTATTGTCAAGGCTGTTTTCACCCACACTTAAGTACAAAGGAAACTCATATGCATAAGCTACACTCCTAAGCTAGCTAAACTTCCATATAATGCAGCCCATGTAATTTTCTCCAATTGTTTTTTTGTAGTGTTTGTTTTAATAGGCCAATGGTCATCTAGCCTCCTCTCTTGGGAGTACAACTAGTGTTATATAAGTCCACATATCTTCTCATCCGTAACATATAACACACAATAATTATGTGTGGGAACCACCATTGGTCTCCAGTCATAATATAAGAACACCAAGGCAACCTACAACTCCATGAACTCCTCACGAAGTCGATCCTTCTATAACTCACAAGTAATCGATGTCCCTCTTGCAATATCACAAATAATAATCTATATTTTATTTTAGTACTCTAATTAAATGATATCACACTTATCAAATTCAAATTTGAAGATACTTAAACAGTAAGAGACCTCAATATTGTCATCTAATCGTCTTTTTTTTTTGTCCTACTAAAGACATTCCACTCCACTTAGTTTTCACAAACGATATTTTTCTTTTGAAAACTTCACTTAGACATTTCAAAACATAATAAAAGTTTATATGGAAGACATTCACTACATTGAAACAAATCAACATGATGTGTTAACCTCATAACATAGGCACGTAAGCATTTTATTCCTTTCTCCTGTATTATTTATTATAAAAATTTTCCTTCTTATTATAATGTATCCAGATAAGATTGGTCACTTGTCATGCCACTATTTATTTTGACAATTTATAATGTAAGTACTTAAACTTTATTGAATTTGTATTAGGTGGTAATTTTTTTTAAATAATAATAATAATAATTATAACTTTATTATTATTATATTAATCTCTTCAACAATTTAAATAGACTCATTTTCATACTTTTAAAATAAATATTCAATGAGCAATACCAAAGATAATAGGAAATAGACACATTTCAACTTCTAACCTTAACCTAAAACCTTTTGTTACTCTTTCAAATATTTAAGATGCAAAAAATTTATAAAAATATTTAAAAATAACTTTTATGAAAATTAGTGGTTTTTTTTCATTACTAAAAAGACAATTTATTATTTTATAAAAAGTAAAAATTATATGGAACCATTTTCTAAAAAGTCAACTTAATTCAACTAAATCACCTTAACTCAATTAATAATGTAGATATTTATTAAATTATAATAATATGAAAACTAAATAGACATATCTCAATTAAACCACGAGTTGAGATATTAAAAATTAAATTATACATACATAATTAGTTTAACCTGCTAGATATACAAACCGTGAAAATAAATTTGACACGTCACCATACATTAGGGACATACCTACCTTCCTTCTGGCCATTCATCAACATCTTGAATGTGATTGTGTGAGCTGTGAGTGGGATTTTATGGCAACATGTGTACTATGTGGGCGTATCGACTCTCGAGCTTGAATATTTTAGGGAGTTTTGAATGGCCATTTCTTCATCTCTTACAGAGCTATCTGTCCCGTCGTTGTACTCTCTACTAGTCCACCTACGGGCCAATTTTTTCTTGGGTTCTTATCACATTGACTCTGACGAATAGATAGTCTATCTGTCAATAATCTGACTGCATTTAAGACTCTCAAATGAATTTATTTATTGTGGCTCAGAGACCGATATGTAACATACCCATCATTATTTATATCTTAATCATTTACTAATTAGATGCCAGCTGGACTTATTTGCTGATGAAAACCTTTAATAGTAGAAAATAATGCAATTTATAAAACTCAGGCAAAAACACTACAAAGCTGCAAGATATTGAATAATGGACAAGGCAACAAATTAAATCGTTTAAGATCGAATAAAAGAAAATGACCATAAAAAACTACAAGATGTCAAGTGTAACTCATGTTGACTTTAGAGAAATCTATTTGGTACCGAACGAAAAACTGTACACTGAAATAGGCAAATCTTGCAACACTGTGATCATTTTATTAAAAATAAAATTAAAATAAAAATGTAAGGAGATGTAAACTTGCATTTAGCCTCAAAATGTAAGCTTGAAACTAATCAACCTCCATTAAAGTTGAGATGAGAAGTGCTTATAGTTCAATAATTTTTTCACAACACCCCTATCCTCTCCTCACCTCCAACTTTCATGATATGGTGATCCTTGAAGGTTCTGATTGATCCTTCCTTAGTTTATAAAGTGTCCCTAAACAGATCATGATTCATGACAACTACTAAATATAAAATGTGGCTAAATTTCCAAATACTTTATAGACCTTACTTGTTTCAAGTTTATAGGTTGACGATGTACATAATATATTCTATACAGGTATTTCAAATTGTTTTCCTTCTCAGCTCATTGACTTCTCCTTTTTCCAGCGTTGAATGAACCAAGTTTCAATGGCATAAAACTGCTTGACCTGATCACGAAGCTAAAATCTATAATTTGCATTAGAAAAACTGCTTGTAGTTCTTTTAACAATTTTACCAATAAGTGAGTTCAGGTTATCGACTTACTATTGGTTATATTCATTATATTGACAAGATGAAATGAATTATTGGAAGTGACACCAACTGTCTTCATGAAAATAGGTGGTGGAAAGGGTTGCATAAAAAATAAGATGTTGTCAATGTCTCCCCCTAAAATTAGAAGGCCCACTAACAAAAATTCTAAGGAAGTTAAGACCATCAAAAGGCCTAGTTACTTATCAGAACCTTAATTTGGTCGAAGCTTTGGAGGAAAAGGAGATCATAATTTACCTTCAATCCTAGCAAGTGTCTTCAGTGCCATCCATTTGCATCTTTCACAATGTAGTGCCAGTTTAAACATGATTCTTTGCACAAAATTCTCATCACATAAGTGCTTAAGAAATAAAACAAGAGTTTGATAATAGTTTCTTATCTTAGACATTTCTAGCAACGACTTCCTATTATTGCAATTTCACTTGCAAGGATGATAAGTTTTCCATTTATGCCCTTGTAAATGAATCATAGGAAACCCCATTCTACTTAAATGTATATTTAAGCTCTACTGGAAGTCATTTAATTATCTTGTAATTGTTGAATAAGACTGGAAATGATAAGGAGTAAAAAAATTGAATGAAATATTGATATCTGCATGTAGAAGATATGAAGAAGATATGAAGGGTCAACAATATCCCTTTAAATAACAACCAAATCCTTATGACATTAAGCTACTACATAGATAATAATTCATGTCACTCATTCCATGTAGCAACTCCTATTGGCCTTCCAATTTAGAGGGCTCAAACTTTTAACAATTTGCTCGAAGTCCATTAGTCCATGTACATCGCTGTCACTATGGTCGCATTGTTGAATATCACTTTTCATTTCTTTAATAATATTTTTTTTGAAAGAAACTTTCACTTCACGACTCTCTCAAGATAAACACTGACAAAATATTTCAACATCTACGACTCTCTAATTTCTCTTTATTTTAATAATATTTTTGTTTGTAGGAAACTTTCACTCCACGACTCTCTCAATTTAAACACTGACAAAATCTTTAAACATCATCAATTTGTGATAAGAATAATCTAGCTACTTTGTCCATTCATCTTTCCACACCGCGTTCATAGTCTGTGTGGGGCCATCGTCCATTAAAAGGAACCATTTGTCTGATTTGGTTGGTTAGGTATACAAAATCGAGTTTCCATTCCAGGGTTTCACAACTCTGAACCGCTTGTTTCTTCTCGAGTGGAAGAGAAAGAGAAAAACAAAGTGAGAAAGGAGCACCAACGAAGACCTTCATTCTCCCTCTTTCTCTTTTCTATTCTTTTTGTAGGTTTGATTAAATTCAAAACTTAGAGGCATAACTTATCCCCTTTCCCCGCCTGTCTGTCTCGTTGTTCCTTTGCCCACTCTTCTTTTCCTAAACCCTAGCTACTCTTTGGTGGCTTCACGCTTGGTCTTGGGCACTAGCCGGTGTATCAAATTTTGTGAGCGTGCTTCTTGGTGCTTAGCACGTATACTTGGACTCTTGGCTCATGGGCTCCCTCATGGCTTCTCCTCACTGGGTTTAGGCACCGGTGGTAGTGCGGGGGAGGAAGGGTGGTTGGCGGAGGTGCTGAACGCATACCCGACGCATTGTGCATCACAGGTTTGGAGGCCTTGCTTGCCGTTCGTTTCCTATGCCATTTATTTTGGTTCAAAGGTTTTCTCTGTGTTAATCATGTTTGGATTATTACCTTTCTCCAACAATGTATATGTCTGCCTAGTCTTCCACTGGTTATCTCTACAGTTTCTAACTTTGTCGAGACAACACATTGGCAATTCGAACCCTGCTCCAACATGTACAAAGTGGTTTCCATCATTCATGTGGATGTATTGATGTTGATACATAAACCCTTTTGGTATTCTGACAGAGTCTGTTTGACTCGACTGTCGAACCTACCTTCTACAGTTGTCTTGGATTACAATCATTTACCCTAAGGGTTGTAAATTCTCAACTCATGGAATTCGTACCCAAGAAAGGTACAAGGAGAAGGAATTAAGGCTTTTTCACTGATCAAAGTTCTATTCTAGAGAGGATGGAAGAAGCATGACCACTTCTCCCATTTGGCTTTCAAGATTGAAGTGAGTTATTCATCAACGACTGAAATTACATGCTATCTTAGGGACCGGTTTGCACAACTAAGTTGTTGTTCAAGCCCTAGGTTTTAGTTTTGAAACCAAGCCCTCATACCATTTGTAAGGCCTTCTAATTTAGAGCCTCAATAATAAATAAATATCTACTTTTTTGTTTGTTACTGAAATAATCTGCAATTTAATTTATTGTTTTGTTTTATGGGTTTTCTTTATACCAGGAGTAAATTGATAAAAAAACATAATCACATTAACAATATAATCACAACAACAACATAATGAAATACATACCTCTAAATAATCACAACAACAACATAATAACATAATAAAATACATACCTATACCTGCATGTTGGTTGATTTTGTCCATGGTTCTCTTGTTCTTGAGCTTGACCAAACTACCCAACTGAATATTAACCTCCCAGCCAACTAGGAGCAACCTCTCCGACTCCCTAGCTCCAATAATCCTTGCATATTCCTGGCCCCCGAGCCTAAAGTTCCCAGCAACAGTAGTGCCCTGTGAGAGTTTCCAAAATGATCTCTTCTCCCCATTTTCCTCCTCCTCCTTCACCTCTTGCAGAAAATTTCCCAATACAAATCAGACCCCTCTCCAAGTCCCCTCCTCTCTTCCTTATCCTCCACTCTCATTCAATTCCCCAGCTACCTTATCCCCCTCATTAATTACTTCACCTACCTTTTAATAATAAAATAATAAAAATACTTATTTATTTTAATAATTAATTAAATTTAAATTAACAACTATGAAAATCAAATAATCAAATTGGGTTGTTACAATAGGTTTGTGATAGTGGATAGTTTTCAAATCCTATTTTTGAAAGATGTAATGTATGTCCTTTTAATTCAAGGAATACAATTCCTTTTCAATTTAGTTCAACGATATGTAAGGCATGTATGTAGAGCTGTTTTCTCCATCAGGCTATAGAGCACTTTTTCGAATGACTTGAGGCATATGGCAATGTAATTTTGTTATTTATAAATAGAATTACATAGTTTTTTCCTTAGATGTTTGCACGCGCGCGCACACACACACACACACATTTCTTTCCTAAGAAAAAAGTTTGTAATTTTATTGATAAAAATAAAATTACATCGCATCAAATTCTATTTTCATTCAAAAAAGCTCTTCCAACCTTGTACATAACTTTTTATTTCACCTGCCTCTTCTCCCTACTTTGTATACAATGTTCCAAAATTTTTACAAAGTTTTTTGTCATCATCTCAAAAGAAACTAGAAATAAATACATATTTAGGCTTATCTACCTGCATTAGTTTTCAAGTTTATACCAAAAACATAAATATAAGTAAACAAAATTATATTCAATATTCATGAGAATGATTAGATGTGTTTCCTTCCTATTGTATTGATACCATCTGGGCACCCTATTACAGTTCTATTCTAGCTTTGGAAAGTTCATTTTCTATCCTGCTCCAGTCCCTGTAGATGTGTTAAAAGGATATTTGTGAGAAAGATAAAATTAGCGACTATACATCATTAAATAGGGGCTATAATGTAAAGTTTCTCAAAGTTATTTCCTTGCACATCCATCAAATTACAAGAAGCAAATCACGATAAATTTGTATATAAGAAAATCCTAATTGTTGGGATAGTTTCAAAACCAGTTTGAGCACTATCAAATCACATAAGTTATTTGATTCCTTCCCAATTATACCTTTGAATTTAATGTTATGGTTTTATGATAAATGCAATATTCCTCCTACCCCACCCTTGGGAGGGGTCCCTTAAGAAGCACGATCAAAGTATTCCCATGGTAAGTTCTTATATATTATCTCTTCCAAGTGACTATGAGTTGATTGTTTCTCCTGAGATTATGGGTACGCATTTAGGATGTTTATATGCTAGACAACAAATTTTAAAGGTAGTTTAACTTTTCTTTCAAACAATTTTAGATTCTCAACCAACCAAAATCCCCATGCTATGTTTAAGGGAAGAGCTTTGATATTTTTTGTATCCTTGTTGGTGCACCATAACCTAAAGCTCACTTCAATATCATTACATACCCATACATTTTTGTACCCTATCACAATCTCGACTTCATTCTATGCTTCCTTTGTAAAAGGGTAGGTCACAATGATATGTGCATTTGTTTCTTCTGCTTTCTGACATAAGTTGCACCAACCAGGTCCAACATAGGTTATTTTTTGTAGTAGGTCCCATGTGGGTGCCATATTGTTTAAGATCACCCACATAACATTTTTGGATGGTTGGAATCTTTAGTTTACGTAAAAAATTCCACCACCATACATGTTGTTCCTCTTTTCCTTCCTCCACAAGCGCTTTATATCCTAATTTTAGAACATAATCCCTTGACGGGTTTGAGGACCATACCAACTGATCCTCCTCCTCTATAATCTGGACATTACTATATTTCCAAATGTTGTGTATATTTTCCATTTATAAACATACTAAATTCCTAACTCCCTCCAAGTCAACCATTCCTGGGTCCAAAGGTTTGTTTTGTCTTAGTTTACAACATGTCTTAAAAAATAATATCCTCTACTTCTTAAATCTAAGATCATGTGTGGAGATAATATATGTCTTCCTTTACTTCCCACCCATGGGTCAAGTCCAATTTGAACTCAGTTTTCTTTGTCAACTTTCCATATCAACCAATTCCCCTCCAATTTGAAAGCATAGATAACCCCTTTCCACATTATTGAAACATTATGTAATCACTTTACAAGGTTCTTGAAACATTACTCCACCATGTTTGATGCAATGTTTTTGGATTTAATTACTTGAACCCATAGCCCAATTCCTTTAATAAACCACCACACATTTTTTGCCGCAAGTGCTTTTGAAAATAAGAATGGGTTTTTAAAACCCCATCCTCCATTTGCTTTTGGAAGGGCTAGTTTCTTCCATGAAGCCTGAGTAAAACCCATTTTCCCATTATCTCCAGACCATATATATCTATATAATATATTTCTAATGACTTTAAGAATTATTTTTGGGATCCATGCCTTTGACATCCAAAATACATGGATTGCTTCCAATATGACTTTGACCACTACCAGATGTCCTCCTTTAGAAATCCACCTATTAAACGAAGTGTTTATCTTCTTTTCCACTTTATCTCTTAACCATTACCGACAATTTTTTTACATGTTTAGATTCAAGTGGAAACATAGTTACTTTAGTCCCATGTCAGGGTCTATTAATTTGAAAGGAAGAATTTGTGAAATGTAGTTCATTTCTTGCTCAAGTATACCCCATAGAGAGAGAGAGTTGTTTTCTCTAAATTTATTTTCATTCCTGTTGTTTTATAGAATAAATCCATAATTTCTTTACACTTCTCAACAACCCTTCTAGATCCCTCATATAATATAAGTATTTCATCAACAAATAGTAAATGAGTGATATTGCAAGATTCTCCAATTATAACCCCTTTAAAACCACCATTTTGTGAAGCCTCCTTTAACAACCTACTCAATCCTTCAACAATTAAAAAGAAAAGTGGAATGGATAAGAGGAATACCTATCTTATACCTCTCCCTCGTTAGAAGAAGGGAGATGCTTCTCCATTTATCATAACAATAAAATATGTAGATGTAATTCAATTCATTACCCATACTACAAATTGATGATTGAAACCTAGATGAATAAAAATATACCTAAGATATGGCCAACTTATCATATCATATGCTTTGGATAGGTCCACTTTGACCACCATTGATTTTTGTTTCTTGTTTTTGATTGAGTGGAGTCCTTCCTAAGCAACCCTTATAACCTCATGTATTTGTCTTCCTTCTAAAAACACATGTCGGTCATCATAAATTTTCGTTGACAAGACCTTATTTAGTCTCCTTGGATAGGATTTTGTAGATACAATTGCATAATAAAATTGGTGTAAATTTGTCAAAGGAAGTTGGATTATCATCCTTTGGAATTAATACAAGAAAAGGTGTGTTGAAAGGCATCTTTCATATTGTTGAAGATTCCTTGACCATCCTTTTTAAATATTCTCCAATAAACTCAAAACACCCAATAAAACATTCCATAGGAAGGCCATCTGGCCTAGGAATTTATCCTTTTGGAATCTTTGAAGAATCACAATCAGTTATTCTTTCCCAACTTCCTCCATCAAAGCTTGATTTTCCTCGACATTGATAAAACTTGGGAAGGAATTTGACAACTTTATTACCTCTCATATGGTGGTTCAAGTGTATTCTTTCAAAAGAGATGAACATTAATCTACCCCTTCTTCTACTATCTCCTTGAAACTTGTTGCCCACTAACTATCTTCCCTTTCTATTTTCTAGATTTCATTAATGTTTTTCCTACAATTTGCATACCTATGAAAATGTTGGTGTTGTCATCTCCTTCCCGAAGCCATAATTATCTACTTTTGATCCTTGATTCCTAAGGTGCTTAGAGAACTCTTACAAAAAAATATTGATATATCAAGTACTATTATCCCAATTGTCTAGAATAATATATGACGCTAGAAAAATATCAAAACAAAGTTATCTTCTTATATTTAAAGGCCGTGACTTGTTAATTTTTTTTTTTTATATTCCTTGCTTCTATGTTCACTTCAACAATTAAACAATCTTCCTTCATATCACCTACAAAGTAGTACCAAGAAAATTAAATCAAATATCCAAAGGAGATTCTTTGTGTGACCCATCCTTGAACTCTTTGAGGTATAGAAGATCAAAAGTTTGATTCAAACCTTGCTTGGATAATGAATCTTCTATAGTATTCAACTCTCTATAAACATGTGAAAATGATATTTGAATGAACTATTGTGATAATATCTTAAGTTCCAAAGATAAAACTTGGAAAGTTGTATCTTGTATGATCTGTTCAGATCTCATCGAGTTAACCACCAACAAAGAGTCTCCGAATACCCACAAATGAGAAAGATATTTATAATTGGCATGCTTTAAAAGAGATCTAAGGGATAAGAACTTGGCTTAGTTGTCTATTCCACATCCCACTGAGGCTCTAAAATTAATAAAGTGTTGCTCCTACAAATATAAAACAACCTCAATGCCACATGTGCCTTCAACGCCCTAGCAGGATCCATAAACAAATCCCCAAGGATAAACCGTATCCACTACTAATTCAACAATATGTACAATATTTGAAACTTTCCCTTTTGATTTATAATGTTGAGCAATGACACAAATATGAGTGGAGACTTGGAAGGTTTGTAATGATTCATCCTAAAAAAGACTTGAATTTCAAGCAAGCCAAATGCCCCATAAAGTAAGGAAAGGAATAGCCAAGAAATTCTCTAGACATTTCCTTTCAAAAAATTGCTCGAGACTCTCCTCATTGGGAACACCATTCAACATAGTGTTAACATCAATCCATTGAATTATATATTTATGGACCCGTATTATAAAAGGGCACTGTTATGACCCAAAGGAGGAATATATAGGGTTAGATGTATATGATATGACCCCAAGGGGGGGAATATATGGGGTTAAATGTACATCTAATGTGTAAACATATATGTAATAGGGTCAAAATAATAGTAAAGGGGCCTCATGTGTAGGTGTGAATAGGTATATATAGAGATCCTGTATTCATTATTGCATACATGTGAATTGTGATGTATAAATGTATTTGGTTATTTGTAGGAGGTTCTCCTATTATTTAAAGAGTTATTGTATAACTTATCTATATTGGAGTTGTGATACACACTCACATTATGTAAATGATGTGTACTTATATTCTATTATGATATATTAAGAATTTGGTATTAGAGCATCGATCCTAGGGTTTTGCTTCTTCAAGAAAGTCATCTAGGAATTTTCGCTATAACTTTTTTTATTTTTTTATTTTTTTTATTTTCTCAGCCACTTAAGACAAAAAACTTGGAGGTTATTTAGAAAACATATCAAGGTATATGTGGTACACATTTTAGCTTCTAGGTCATTATACTTTCAGAGATACAACCCATGGAAGATAAGGGTTTTGACTCATCCTGAATTCAGTTTTAAACGAGTCATCTTGGGATTTTTCTATAACATTTTTTTTTGGATTATTTAGATAGTGAAACTTAGAGGCTATTTAGAAGACATATTTGGGTACCTGTGGTATGAATTTTAGCTTTTGGGTCGTTATACTTTCATATATACACCCTATGGAAGATAGGGTTTTTGACTAGTCCTATTACTATTCTCAAACATGTGTTCCGGGTAAAAATGTCATATATTCTTCAACGATAATCCAAATTTAGTGAGACTAGTTGCATTTGAAAGAGGACAGTCCCTAGTATTTTTCTTACAATTTTTAGAATCATGTGTCAAATATTGGACATGTGGAATTATTTACAAGTTTACTCTCCAGAACAATCCTAATATCAGCAAGGTTTGAGAAAGTTACCATATATTTCATTTGGAATATTAAATTTTGGCTAGAACTATGACACTGTAGAGAAGACATATCATAGTACTATAGGTAAAAATTTTAGACTCATAAGGGCCAAAATTTTAGAAATACGTCAAAAGGAAGGTCAACCAAAAGGATAGACTCCAAATCAAGGTTTCAAGGGTATGTTTACTTACAACTATCATAACTTTTGATTGGGATGTTCGATTGAGACGATTCAACATACATTGGAAAGTGAAAACATAGAATACTAAATTGGAACACAGATTATAAGTATTTGAGATCATTATTCCTAATATATTAGGGTTGTAACTTGAGGTTTGTTTCAGACCTCAATTAAGAATCAATGGAAATACCTTACTTTAGTGGAAATGAAGATGAAGATGAAATCAATCCTATGGAATGGTTGAGGATAGTAAATAAGTTTGGCATAAATAATTTAATGGAAAAAAAATGTTCTTTTGGTGAAGCTTGTAAATGGTGGATGAGTATTGATCATGATACTAGACTAGACATCACAAGGGAAACATTTGAAGAAATCTTCTCAAATAAATGGATTAGGGATACAAAAAGGGAGGAGATGTATAAAATTCAAGAAGCGTTAAATGAATCAAAAGAAAATTTCTCCAAATTGCAAAAAGATAATGAGGATCTAAGAAAATATATTACAAATAAAAAT
This sequence comes from Picea engelmannii, assembly GCA_009831015.1. Taxonomy (NCBI): domain Eukaryota; kingdom Viridiplantae; phylum Streptophyta; class Pinopsida; order Pinales; family Pinaceae; genus Picea; species Picea engelmannii. Next base: position 4,326,457 of record ML776553.1, on the reverse strand, counting down.
GTTGAGTTCATCAAGATGCAATCCCTTAATGAATCACTCATTAAGGAGGTTAAGAACCTAAAGAAAGAAAAGAGTAGCAAAGCAAAGTGGGGAAAGGATGTTTCAAGGGAATAATTGAAAAAGAAAGATGAAGAGATATGTATATTATAAAACCATAATAAAAAAAATATGAGATTAGGTTAAGAGATTAAAAGAAGAAAAGAAGAATTATCAAAATCAAGAAGAAACAAGGATCTTGGATGTGGAATCTTCCAAAAGACTTGAAGAGGAAATTTGAAAGAAGGTTGAGGAATCCCTAAATAATGATGACGTAAAATAAAAAAATGAAATATGTAATTAAAGAAGTAGGTTAGAATTTGATAAATGGGGTGACATTGCAGCTCCAAAAGGATAAAGAAGAGAAGGTTCAATAAGGTCACCATAATATACTTGAAGATTTTGAACTTCATCTAGAGGATGTACATGCTAGTTATGATGGTATTATCTCCAATACTAGAGTAATCAAATACCAAACAAAGAGGATAGAAGATTCCATTGTCTATGAAAAGAAGATAGATGAAATGGGTTTGCATAATGAAGAAAAACTTTCAAATGTGAAACTATATTGACACCCTCATTATTAGGAAATATTTCATGGAAGACTAGAAGATCAATATCAAAATTATCAAGGAATAATATGGAATAATCATCAATATTCATGTAATATACCATCACAAAACCATTATTCAACAAGATATTATCATAGACCAACATCTACTACAAATTGGAGAAGCTTCAACAACAATACATGAATTCAAGGGAAATAAAATTATGCAACAACTAGCCACCAAGGATTACAATCGAAAATAATTGATTTTGGATGGATGGATCATCATCAATGGAAAGAAGAAATCATGAACATAAGAAAATCATACTACTTGGTTTCATCACATGTGAAGCCTTTAATTGTAAAGCTTTGGGGACAAAGATTTTTGAAGGAGGGTACTATGTTATGACCCAAAGGGGGAGTATATAAGGCTAAATGTATATGATATGACCCCAAGGGGAAGAATATGTAGGGATAAATTTACATGTAATGTGTAAATATATATGTAATAGGGTTGACCTAATAGTAAAGGGGTCTCATGTGTAGGTGTGAATAGGTATACATAGAGATCATGTATTAATATTGTATACATGTGAATTGCGATGTATGAATGTATTTGGTTATTTGGAGGAGGTTATCCTATTATTTAAAGAGTTAATGTATAACTTATCTATCTTGGATTTGTGCTCCATGATCACATTCTGTATATATTCTCTCTCTAGAACAATCCTAATATCAACAAGGTTTGGGAAAGTTACCATAACTTTCATTTGGAACATCAAATTTTGGTTAGACCTATGGCATTGCAGAGAAGACACATCAGAGTACCACATGACAAAATTTCAGACTGAAAAGAGCCAAAATTTCAGAAATACATCAGAAGGAAGGTCGACCGTAAGGATAGACTCCAAATCAGGGTTTCAAAGGCATGTTTACTTAAAAATATCATAACTTTTGATTTAGATGTCCAATTGAGACGATTCAACATCCATTGGAAAGATAAAACATAGAATATTATATTGGAACAAGGATTATAAGTAT
>ML776553.1:4275956-4320978 GCA_009831015.1 Picea engelmannii | reverse complement strand
TTTTTGAAGATGACAAAGTGAATTGAAGAAGGAAGTACATGTAGGCCTTGAAGATAATTAAAGAAAAGAATTACAAAATAAGAAAGTGTCAGGTCGACCCTAATGTTAAAAGGAAGTGACATAAATGGTATAAATAAACATCACTATACATTCATTTTGATACAAGTCGAATTTCAGAGGAAATAAGAAGTAAAAGAAGGACGGATTTCAAGGGAGGATGAAGTCTTTTGGTGATGTGTTCTAAGGTATGTTATTTTCAGGTCATCTTATCAGTTTTGCTATAAATTTTTTTCTAGAATGATTCAAATGGTGAAATTGCTATGGTATTGAGAGGACATATCAAGGTACCTCTGGTAAAAATTTCAGCTCTTGATTCGATATAATTATGGAGATACACTCTATGGAAGATAGGGTTTGTGACCAGTCCTGAAGCTAGTCAATAAACAAGTGTTCCGGGTAAAATAGTCATAAATTATTCATCGAGAATCAAAATGACGTGGGACAAATTTCATTGGAAAGAATACAGACTGTAGTTTTTTGTGTGCGAGTTTCAGAATCGGATGTTAAATATTTAGCCTGGGGCATTCTGTACAAGTTTGGTCTCCTGAATAGACCATAATTGAATAAAGTCTACCATTCTTTCTATAAATTCTTTTTGTGGAGGATTCAAGGAGTGAAACTTGGAGGAGTTTCAGAGAATACATTGAGTAATATTATATACAGGATCAGAGTACTCTAATAATTGAAGAATTGCAGAAATTGAAGAAGTCTCAGGAAGCATTATTAGGTTCTATGTGATGATTGGTTGATGGTGATGATTTAATTTAAAGTTTTATTATCTCTCATATATTCTTGGGTGGAAGGAAGGGGAAAGGATGGAGAGTTCAACTCTCTCTTGATATTGAAGGATTGTATTTTCCTCTTGGAGGTTTATCCCTCCCTTTACATTTGGAAGCTGTAGCTACCTTTGGAAGTCATTACTTCCCGTGAACAATAACTATTGATTATTTATCATATATTGTGCATGGTGTATTGTGGTGGTTTGGTGTAACTCTTATACTATTGTTCATTTCTCATTGGATATAGTTGAATAGTTTAAGTATAAGTTGAAAAAGGTTTTAAATTGTACTTGATACTGATTCACCCCCCTCTCAGTATCAACACATTATTCCTAATATATTAAGGTTGTAAATTGAGGTTTGTTTCAGACCTCAATTAAGAATCAATGGAAATACCTTGCTTTAGTGGAAATGAAGGTAAAGATGAAAGGAATCCTATGGAATGGTTGAGGATAGTAAATAAGTTTGGAATAAATTATTTAATGGAAAAAAGTTATTCGTTTGGTGAAGCTTGTAAATGGTGGATGAGTATTGATCATGATACTAGACTGAACATCACAATGGAAAGTTTTGAAGAACTCTTCTCAAATAAGTGGATTAGGGATACAAAAAGGGAGGAGATGTATAAAATTCAAGAGGAGTTAAATGCATCAAAATAAAATTTCTCCAAATTGCAAAAATATAATGATGATCTAAGAAAATATATTATAAAGAAAAATGTTGAGTTCACGAAGATGCAGTCCCTTAATGAATCACTCATTAAGGAGGTTATGAACCTAAAGAAATAAAAGAGTAGCAAAGAAAAGTGGGAAAATGATGATTCAAGGGAAGAATTGAAAAAGAAATATAAAGAGATATGCATATTACAAAACCATAATAAAAAAATGTGGGATGAGGTTAAGAGATTAAAAGAAGAAAAGAAGAATTGTCAAAATCAAGAAGAAACAAGGATCTTGGATGTGGAATCTTCCGAAAGACTTGAAGAGGAAATTTGCAAGAAGGTTGAGGAATCCCTAAATATTTATGAGGTAAAATAAAAAAATGCAATATGTAATTAAATAAGTACGTCATAATTTGATAAATGGGGTGACATTGCAGCTCCAAAAGGAGAAAGAAGAGAAGGTTCAAGAAGGTCACCATAATATACTTGAAGATTTTGAACTTCATCTAGAGGATGTACATGCTAGTTATGATGGTATTATCTCCAAGCCTAGAGTAATACAGTACCAAACAAAGAGGATAAAGGATTCCATTGTCTATGAAAAGAAGATAGATGAAATGGGTGTGCAGAATGAAGAAAAACTTTCAAATGTGCAACCATATTGACACCCTCATTATTAGGAAATATTTCAAGGAATACAAGAAGATCAATATCAACATTATCAAGGAATAATATGGAATAATCATCAATATTCATGTAATATGCCATAACAAAACCATTATTCAACAAGATATTATCATAGACCAAAATCTACTACAAATTGGAGAAGCTTCAACAACAATACATGGAATCAAGGGAAAGAAAATTATGCAACTAGTCACCAAGGATTACAACTGAAAATAATTGTTTTTGGATGGATGGATCATCATCAATGGAAAGAAGAAATCACGAACATAAGAAAATCATATTACTTGGTTTCATCACATGTGAATCCTTTAATTGCAAAGCTTTGAGGACAAATATTTTTGAAGGAGGGTACTATGTTATGACCCAAAGGGGGAGTATATAAGGTTAAATGTATATGATATGACCACAACGGGAAGCATATATAGAGATAAATGTACATGTAATGTGTAAAAATATATGTAATAGGGTTGACCTAATAGTAAAGGGGTCTCATGTGTAGGTGTGAATAGGTATACATAGAGATCATGTATTCATTATTGTAGACATGTGAATTGTGATGTATGAATGTATTTGGTTGTTTGTAGGAGGTTCTCCTATTATTTAAAGAGTTATTGTATAACTTATCTATCTTGGATTTTTGCTCCATGCTCACATTCTGTACATATTCTCTCTCTAGAACAATCCTAATATCAACAAGGTTTGGGAAAGTTACCATAACTTTGATTTGGAACATCAAATTTTGTTTAGACCTATGGAATTGCAGAGAAGACACATCAGAGTACCACAAGACAAAATTTCATACTCAAAAGTGCCAAAATTTCAGAAATACATCAGAAGGAAGGTCGACCGTAAGGACAGACTCCAAATAAGGGTTTCAAAGGTATGTTTACTTAAAACTATCATAACTTTTGATTGGGATGTCCAATTGTGATGATTTAAAATCCATTGGAAGGATAAAACATAAAAGAGTATATTGTAACAATGATTATAACCACGTCCCCGAGGTGTAGGACAATCGGTGATGGAGTGTGTTGTTAAGCCACTCCGTGATGTTAAAGTCATCGGTTCGAAACCTGCGGGGACAAAAAATCCAACCATGTTAAGGGTTGGTGTGGCTCAGGCCGGGTGTGATCCCTGGATGATTTTGACGGCTTAGATGCCCCTGAGTCGCGGTTTCTCAAGCCACAGGTTAATCGCGTAGCCAACAGGTCCCGCACAAATTAACAAACAAAAAAAAACAATGATTATAACCACTTGAGATAATTATTCCTAATATATTAAGGTTTTAAGTTGAGGTTTGGGTTAGACCTCAATTAAGAATCAATGGAAATGCCTTACTTTAATGGAAATGAATATGAAGATGAAATCAATCCTATCGAATGCTTAAGGATAGTAAATAAATATGGCATACATTATTTAATGGCAAAAAGTAATTTGTTTGGTGAATCTTGTAAATGGTTGATGAGTATTGATCATGATACTAGACTGAACATCACTTGGGAAAATTTTGAAGAACTCTTCTCAAATAAATGGATCAGGGATACAAAAAGGTAGGAGATGTATGAAATTCAAGAGGAGTTAAAGGAATCAAAATAAAATGTCTCCAAATTGAAAAAGGGTAATGAGGAGGTAAGAAAATATATTGCAAAGAAAAATGATGAGTTCGTCAAGATGCATTCCCTTAATGAATCAATCATTAAGGAGGTTAAGAAGCTAAATCAAGAAAAGAGAAGCAAAGCAAAGTGGGAAAAGGATGATTCAAGGGAAGAATTGAAAAATAAATATGAAGAGATATGAATATTAGAAAACCATAAAAAAAAAATATTGGACAAGGTTAAGAGATTGAAAGAAGAAAAGAAGAATTACCAAAATCAAGAAGAAACAAGGATATTGGATGGATAATCTACCAAAAGACTTGAAGATGAAATTTGCAAGAAGGTTGATGAATCCCTAAATAATAATGAGGTAAAATTAGAGATACAATCCAAAATTGAAGAAGGACGTTAGAATTTGATAAATGGGGTGGAATTGAAACTCTAAAAGGAGAAAGAAGACAACGTTTAGGAAGGTCACCAAAAGATACTTGAAGAAGTTGAACTTCATCTAGAATATGTACATGCCAAATATGATGATATTGTCTCCAAGGCTAGAGTAATCAAATAACAAGCAACGCGAATATAGGATTCCATTGTCTATGAAAATAAGATAGATGAAATGGGTTTGCAGAATGAAGAAAAACCGTTAAATGTGAAACCATATCAACACCCTCATTATGAGGAAAGATTTCAAGGAAGACAAGAATATCAATATCAACATTATTAAGGAAGAATATGAAATAATCATCAATATTCATGGAATATGGCATCAAAAAATCATTATTCAACAAGATGTTATCTTAGACCAACATCTACGACAAATTGGAGAAGCTTCAATAAAAATACATGGAATGAAGGGAAATAAAATTATGCAACAACTAGACACCAAATATTATGACCGAAAAGAATCAATTTTGGATGGATGTATCATCATCAATGGAAAGAACAAAGCAGGAACATAAGAAAATCATATTACTTAGTTTCATCACATGTGCCTTTAATTTCAAAGATTCGTGGACATATCTTTTTGAAGGAGGGTACTATGTTATGACCCAAAGGGGGAATATATAGGGTTAAATTGATATGATACGACCCTAAGGGGGGGAATATATGGGGCTAAATGTACATGTAGTGTGTAAATATGTATGTAATAGGGCTGGCCTAATAGTAAAGGGGCCTCATGTATAGGTGTGGATAGGTATATATATAGATCATGTATTCATTATTGTAGACATGTGAATTGTGGTGTATAAATGTATTTGGTTATTTGGAGGAGGTTCTCCTATTATTTAAGGAGTTATTATATAAGTTATATATCTTGGATTTTTTCTCCACATTCACATCTTGTACATGGTGTGTAATTCTATTATGTTATGATATCTTAAGCATTTGGATCATTACATGCACAAAGAAAACAAATGTAGAACATTTTCATTCTTGTTTTTTCTAAAATAACAAATACTAGGTCCATGTTTATTATTATTTTGTAGCATATCCTAAGTAGGTAACCTATTCATGAAAGATAGCCATATGAACACTTTTTCTTTCCTAGGTACTCTCACCTTCCAGATATTTGACCACCACTAATGAAATTCCCTCTTTGCAGGAGCCATTGTGACTTCATAACCTAGTTTAGTAGAGTAAGACCCACTTGTATTATTCCTATTCTAAATTAGTTCACCATGTCCCTCTTTTAGTATTATGTGTCCATACCTTAAATATGAGATGCAATTATTTCAAACACTACAAGAGAACCAACTAACCCAAGTTTGAGTGCATTCATCCAACCATGTTGCTAAATATTAGAGACCCTCATAAACAATTTGATTTAGTGTAGTAATGCTAAGACCCTATGAATGTTGAATCAAAACATCAGGAAGAAAGATAACGTTACCACAACCCATGATGGAATCCACCCCTATTTTTATCGAATAACCATCCCAAAACTTCTAATACAAGTGGTTGTCAATGATCGGGAAGGCACATACCAATGGTTTCTATTGATTTGAGAAGCTTCAACAACAATACATGGAATGAAGGGAAATAAAATTATGCAACAACTAAACACCAAAGATTATGACCGAAGAGAATTAATTTTGGATGGATGTATCATCATCAATGGAAAGAGCAAAGCAGGAACATAAGAAAATCATATTACTTGGTTTCATCACATGTGCCTTTAATTTCAAATATTTGAGGACAGAGCTTTTTGAAGGAGGGTACTATGTTATGACCCAAAGGGGGAATATATAGGGTTAAATTGATATGATACGACCCTGAGGGGGGGCATATATGGGGTTAAATGTACATATAATGTGTAAATATATATGTAATAGGGACGACCTAGTAGTAAAGGGGCCTCATGTGTAGGTGTGAATAGGTATATATATAGACCATGTATTCATTATTGTAGACATGTGAATTGTGATGCATACATGTATTTGGTTATTTGGAGGAGGTTCTCCTATTATTTAAGGAGTTATTATATAACTTATCTATCTTGGAGTTGTTCTCCACATTCACATTCTATACATGGTGTGTACTTCTATTATGTTATTATATCTTAAGCATTTGGATCATTACATGCACAAAGAAAACAAATGCAGAACATTTTCATTCTTGTTTTTTCACAAATAACAAATACGAGGTCCATGTTTATTATTATTTTGTATCACATCCTAAGTAGGTAACCTATTCATGAAATATAGCCATATGAACACTTTTTCCTTCCTAGGTACTCTCACCTTCCAGATCTTTGACCACCACTAATGAAATTCCATCTTTGCAAGAGCCATCGTGACTTCATAACCTAGTTTAGTAGAGTAGGACCCACTTGTATTATTCCTATTCTAAATTAGTTCACCATGTTCCTCTTTTAGCATTATGTGTCCATACCTTAAATATGAGATGCAATTATTTCAAACACTACAAGAGAACCATCTAACCCAAGTTTGAGTGCATTCATCCAACCATGTTGCTAAATATTAGAGACCCTCATAAACAATTTGATTTAGTGTAGTAATGCTAAGTCCCTATGAATGTTGAATCAAAACATCAGGAAGAAAGATAACATTACCATAACCCATGATGGAATCCACCCCTATTTTTATCGAATAACCATCCCAAAAAATCTAATACAAGTGGTTGTCAATGATCGGGAAGGCACATACCAATGGTTTCTATTGATTTGAGACATTTTGAAAACTTTTAACTGGATTGATAATCCATTCCAAAAGTGAGGCACGGGCCAAATTGTTGGAAAATTGATTGTCATTGATGTCAAATTTAGAGGAATTCTAGAGTCCTCTAGAATTATTGGGTAAAATTGAAGAGGTATACAAAATGGTCCCCTTATGGTTTAGCTTTAAGCATGGCCCTCACATGAAGATTCTTTCAAGAAGTCTACAAGAAACCCAAAGGTGTGGTCATGAGGCACAAATTTGACTAAGGAAAATGAGGTTGAAGAATACTTTAAGAGTATACAAAACCCTCATGGATGGATAGTCCTTGCATTGACATTTCCAATGGTAGGTTGTATGCCACATGGTTCCTCACGATTGAGGAGTTATGACCTCATGAATTTGAAAGCCATGTAGAGTGGTCAAGAAGCCCGTAAATGGTTGCAACAAGAAGTTACAAGTCATTAATTAAAGGGTAAAACAATTATAACAAGAAAGTACAGGTCGACCCTAAAGTTAAGGAAATAAGTCACATGGAAAAGTGTAAATACACCTCAAGAAGACTCTCATTCTAACACACACTAGTTCAATGATTATATATCTTTCAAGTGATCTTTTGGTAAATCTTTTTCATAGAATATCTAAGGAAGTGAAGTCTAAGGTAGTGAAGGGAAGCAAAGGAAAAAGTTTGATGCTATTATCTTTCTAAGGTTATCCACGGGTCATAGTCGAGCAAGGCATGGACATCCACGGGTCACAATGGAGCAAGGCGCAAACATCCATGGGTTGGCAGTGTGCAAGTCATAGATCTATGAAAATGACTTGAAGAAGATGATATATTTTGTTTTCTAAAGATGATATGCACCAGGTTGGTTTGTTGGTCTGAAATGATATGCACCAGGGCTTTTTCATCAGTAAAGGTATGTCTTTTATGTGTTTTTTGAGGCTTGTATAATGGATGGTATGACACATGCTTAAGGCATGTCTTGGAGGCCCTTTTGGTACATGGTTGCATACGGTTGAGGGTGATGCTCGAGATATATCCTTGGTACATTGTTTATGGCTGTTATGGTTCATTGTTAGAGGCACATATTTGTGATGATTGGCACATGTGTGAGGCATATACTTGGTATATGAATTTGGTTTTTATGGTGCATGCTTTAGGCATATTGTTGAGACATTGGTATATGGTTTACTGTATGGTATATGCTTGAGGTATATCTTGGATACATTGGATTATATCTTTGGTATATGGTTTACTATATGGTATATGCTTGAGGCATATCTTGGATACATTGGATTATGTATTTCGTATATGGTGTATGGCATGATTTAGATATATAATGAGTGATATGGTATATGGTTGAGTTACATGTTATGGCACATGGTTGATGTACACGGTATGGTGATGGTTTTGGTATTCTTGTGAGTGGATCTGGTTATAATTGGTTGATGATGGTATATCATTGACAAAGATAATGACAGGTTGGATGATTGGTTGATCATCAGTTACAGGTTGAAGTGACATGGATAATGACAATTTAGATGATTGGTTGATCATCTAAAGTGACAGTGACAATGACAGTGGTAGTTATAGGTTGATCAGTGGTAGTGACAATTTGAGTCTACACTTATATTTCAGGGCGGAAGGAAGGGGAAAGGAAAGTGGCTTGTAGCCTCCTTCCGGTTGGTGCCAAAGAAATAATGGAGTTGGAGTCTGTAAACTAGGGGGTTGGAGCCTCCATCCAGTTGTAACTAGAGAATTCAGGGAGTTGGATCTTCCTTCAGGTTGGTGCCTTCTTCCAGTTGGTGTTGGAGAATTTGGAAGTTGGTGCTTCCAATGAATGTAATTTTTGACATATAAGAAAACATTCCTTGGTTTTCTCCCATTTTGGTTTCCATGTAAATTTTGGTGTACTATGTATCTATGGTGATTTGTTATGCATTGTTGATTGATATTTCTCATGATATATTGATGATATACTGCTGATAAAGTTAATGATTGCATGTTCTAATTAAAAGTGGTAAAATATTGCATAATACTGATTCACCACCCTCTCAATATTCCAACAATTGGCATCAGAGAAAGTTCCTTCAAGAAATGATTTAACCAATGGAAGATAGATCATGGAGAGCACCAATTCATATAATAATGGAATACCATAGTTTGTTGGTCAGAACTATGCATTTTGGAGTAGAAGTATGAAAACATATGTACAAGCACATGGATTTGATGTTTGGAAATAAGTAGTAGACAGATACAAAGAGCTTTCCATTCCCCCAACATATAACGATGGAAATAAACTTAGTCAAAACAATTCGAGGGCTAAAAATTCTATCTTAAATGGTCTAGTTGATTCAATATATGTCAAGGTTATGAACTGGGATTATCCAAAGGAGATTTGGACAAACGTTAGAATGTTTACGAAGGAGATGCCAAAGTCAAGGAAACCAAGATTCAAACTTATAGAGGTCAATTTGAACAGTTGAAAATGAAGGAGGATGAAGACATTGCAACTTACTTTTTACGAGTTGATGAAATAGTGAATGGGATTAAAGGATTGGGAGAATAAGTTGAAGAATCTATGATTGTTCAAAAGGTACTAACATCTCTTCCAATGAGATTTGATCCTAAGATATTAGCTCTAGAAGAAATAACATATATTGACACACTGAGAATGGATGATCTACATGAAATATTTACAGCTTATGAAATGAGAACATAACATGAGAACCCATCCAAGAAGGAAGCAACATTTAAATCATCTAAGAAGACAAAGAAGAAGAAAAATCACGAGTCAAATCCAAATTGCAGCTGTAGCGAGGAGTCAGATGAATATGAAGAAATAGAAAACTTCGTAAGGAAGTTGAAGACAGGAACCAATAAGTACAAAGGTATGCTTCCATTAAATTTTTTTAATTGGGATGGAATTGGTCATTTTGTAGCATATCCTAAGTAGGTAACCTATTCATTAAATATAGCCATATGAACACTTTTTCCTTCCTAGGTACTCTCACCTTCCATATCTTTGACCACCACTAATGAACTTCCCTCTTTGCAAGAGCCATCGTGACTTCATAACCTAGTTTAGTAGAGTAGGACCCACTTGTATTATTCCTATTCTAAATTAGTTCACCATGTTCATGTTTTAGTATTATGTGTCCATACCTTAAATATGAGATGCAATTATTTCAAACACTACAAGAGAACCATCTAACCCAAGTTGGAGTGCATTCATCCAACCATGTTGCTAAATAGTAGAGACCCTCATAAACAATTTGATTTAGTGTAGTAATGCTAAGACCCTATGAATGTTGAATCAAAACATCAAGAAGAAAGATAACATTACCACAACCCATGATGGAATACACCCCTATTTTTATCGAATAACCATCCCAAACCTTCTAAGACAAGTGGTTGTCAATGATAAAGAAGGCACATACCAATGGTTTCTATTGATTTGAGACATTTTGAACACTTTTAACTAGATTGATAATCCATTCCAAAAGTGAGGCACATGCCAAATTGTTGGAAAATTGATTGTCATTGATGTCAAATTTAGAGGAAGTCTAGAATCCTCTAGAAGTATTGGGTATAATTGAAGAAGTATAGAAAATGGTCCCCTTATGGTGTAGCTTTAAGCATTTCCCTCACATGAATATTATTTGAAGAAGTCTACAAGAAACCCAAAGGTGTGGTCATGAGGCACAAAGTTGACTAAGGAAAATGAGGTTGAACAATACTTCAAGAGTATACAAGACCCTCATGGATGGATAGTACTTGTCATGACATTTCCAACGGTAGGTGGTACGCCACATAGTTCCTCACGATTGAGGAGTTATGCCCTCATGAAGTTGAAAGCCAAAAAGAATGGTCAAGAAGACCCTAAATGGTTGCAACAAGAAGTTACAAGTCATTAATTAAAGGGTAAAACAATTATAACAAGAAAGTACAGGTCGACCCTAAAGTTAAGGAAATAAGTCACATAGAAAAGTGTAAATACACCTCAAGAAGACTCTCATTCTAACATACATAAGTTCAATGATTATCTATCTTTCAAGTGATCTTTTGGTAAATATTTTTCGTAGAATATCTAAGGTAGTGAAGTATGAGGTAGTGAAGGGAAGCAAAGGGAAAAGTTAGATGCTATTATATTTCTAAATTTATCCACGGGTCACAGTCGAGCAAGGTGTGGACATCCACGAGTCACAATGGAGCAAGGCGTGAACATCCGTTGGTTGACAGTGTGCAAGTCATAGATCTATGAAAAGGACTTGAAGAAGATGATTTATTTTGTTTGCTAAATATGATATGTAGTAGGTTGGTTTGTTGGTCTGAAATGATATGCACCGGGGATTCTTCACGAGTAAAGGTATGTATTTTATGTGTTTTTTCGAGGCTTGTATAATGGATGGTATGACACATGCTTAAGACATTTCTTGGAGGCCCTTTTGGTACATGGTTTCATATGGTTAAGGTTGATGCTCGAGATATATCCTTGGTACATTGTGTATGGCTGTTATGGTTCATTGTTAGAGGCACGTTAGAGGCACATCTTTGTGATGATTGGCACATGTGTGAGGCATATACTTGGTATATGATTTTGGTTTTTATGGTGCATGCTTGAGGCATATTATTGAGACATTGGTATATGGTTTACTGTATGGTATATGCTTGAGGTATATCTTGGATACATTGGATTATATCTTTGGTATATGGTAAACTGTATGGTATATGCTTGAGGCATATCTTGGATACATTGGATTATATATTTCGTATATGGTGTATGGCATGATTTAGATATATAATGAGTGATATGGTATATGGTTGAGTTACATGTTATGGTACATTTTCTGGTACATGGTTGATGTACATGGTATGGTGATGGTTTTTGTATTCTTGTGAGTGGATCTGGTTATAATTGGTTGATGATGGTATATCATTGAAAAAGGAAATGACAGGTTGGAAGATTGGTTGATCATCAGTTAGAGGTTGAAGTGACATGGACAATGACAGGTTGGATGATTGTTTGATCATCTAAAGTGATAGTGACAGTGACAGGGTGATATATTAATGGCAGTGGTAGTTAAAGGTTGATCAATGATAGTGATAGTTTGAGTCTACACTTATATTTTAAGGCAGAAGGAAGGGGCAATGAAAGGGGGTTGTAGCCTCCTTCTAGTTGGTGCTGAAGAACTCAGGGAGTTGGAGCTTCCTTTAGGTTGGAGCCTGTAAACTAGGGGGTTGGAGCCTCCTTCCAATTGTAACTGGAGAATTCAGGGAGTTGGAGCTTCCTTCAGGTTGGTGCCTTCTTCCAGTTGGTGTTGGAGAATTTGGAAGTTGGTGCTTCCGATGAATGTAATCTTTGAAATATAAGATAACATTCCTTGGTTTTCTCCCATTTTGGTTTCCACGTAAATTTTGGTGTACTATGTAATTGTGGTGATTTTTTATGCACTGTTGATTGATATTTCTCATGATATATTGATGATATACTACTGATAAAGTTAATTATTGCATGTTCTAATTAAAAGTGGTAAAATATTGCATAATATTGATTCACCCCCCTCTCAGTATTCCAACAATTGGCATCAGAGCAAGTTCCTTCAAGAAATGGTTTAACCACTGGAAGGTAGATCATGGAGAGCACCAATTCATATAAGAATGTAATACCACAATTTGATGGTCAGAACTATGCATTTTGGAGCAGAAGTATGAAAACATAATTACATGCACATGGATTTGATGTTTGGAAATTAGTAGTAGACAGATACAAAGAGATTTCCACTCCCCCAATAGATAACGATGGAAACAAACTTAGTCAAAACAATTCGAGGGATAAAAATTCTATCATAAATGGCCTGGTTGATTCAATATATGTCAAGGTTATGCATTGTGATTATGCAACGGAGATTTGGACAAACGACAAAATGTTTACGAAGGAGATGCCAAAGTCAAGGAAACCAAGCTTCAAACTTACAGAGGTCAATTTGAACAGTTGAAAATGAAGGAGGATGAAGACATTGCAGCTTACTTTTTATGAGTTGATTAAATATTGAATGCGATTAAAGGATTGGGAGAAGAAGTTAAAGAATCTACGATTGTTCAAAAGGTACTAAGATCTCTTCCAATGAGATTTGATCCTAAGATATTATCTCTAGAAGAAAGAACATATCTTGACACACTAAGCATGGATGAGCTACATGAAATATTTACAATGTATGAAATGAGAACAGAACATGAGAACCCATCTGAGAAGGAAGCAACATTTAAATCATCTAAGAAGACAAAGAAGAAGAAAAATCATGAGTCAAATCCAAATTGCAGCTGTAGTGAGGAGTTAAATGAATATGAAGAAATAACAAACTTCGTAAGGAAGTTGAAGAGAGGAACCAACAAGTACAAAGGTATGATTCCATTAAAATGTTTTAATTGGGATGGAATTGGTCATTTTGCTGCTAAATGTCCTTATGTTAAGAAGTCATATAGTGATGAAGAAGAATCCGCCAAGAAAGAAAAGAAATATAGAAAGGGAAACAAGAAGGAAAACAAGATGGAAAACAAAAGAAATTCTTCTACTCAAAAGAGGAAAGTTATTCATCTGATGAGGATGATGAAAGTGACAATGATTAAGAAAGAGTAGTCTTTATGGCTACAGAAAATCAGAAAGGAACTCATGAAAGTGACAAAGAAGAAGGTATAGTAGAACTTGAAGCAGAACTAATCGGTTCTTTAACTGAGCTGAAGAAAGAAAGGAAGAAAAACAAATCATTCAAACAAGAAATCATCTCCTTGAAAACCCAACTTGAATAAGGGAAGATAATGAAAGAAGTAATGTAGATACATATGATAAAGAAAGAAAAAGAGTGTGAGAAGCTTGAAAAGGAAGTCGTGTCATTGGGAGTTGAAGTCAACAAGCTTAACAAGAACTTGAAACGTTCTCAAGTGTTAGAAACCATTCTCAATGGTCAAAGGCCATGCAATGGCAAATCTGAACTAGGATATAAGAAAGTTCATTTTGAGGAAGGTTCAATCTCCATAAGGAAAAAACATAACAAAAGAGTTACACAAAAGTTATGAAAGGAAGGAATCATGGTCAACAAGAGTCAGAGAGGAACAAATACATAAGACCTTCTACATTCAGGAAATAAAGAAGCTTCAATCATTATGAAGGAAACAACCAAAGAGAAGATCGTGATTAACCAAGGCAGAAATTCATAAGGACTACACCACAAAGAAGATCATTCACTCCCAGGTATCAAAATTTCTTTTTGGGTCAATTTTTTACATGTACTAACTTTGGACATAAAGTTTTAGATTGCGAAGCATATGGAAGAAATATTCAAGCAAGAGATGATTATGTGGCTCTCTCCAATATTGAATGTTACAAATGCCACAATTATGGTCATATAGATTGAAATTGTAGATGCATGATAAAGCCTCCTGTTAGTCTCTAAATTTTTTTTGATCAAGTGAGTGTCCCTAATCATTGTTCCTCCCTTCTTATGCTTTTTGTCAAAACTTGGTTTAAAGGGTCATTTTCCCATTTTTATTGCASTTTTAAATGATTTTTGGAGTTTTAAAGGTTTAGTATTTGATATGATAAATCTCTTCACATCACTTGTCCATTCATTATTTGAATTTTCAAAATTTTTTCCAAGTAAGAAAATGCGCTACAGGAATAACGCTATACCCGCTGYGCTAGGAATAATCATAGTTTTACATGCGCCAACCTGCCCTGATCGCGTCATAATTTCTCAAATCGTGATTAAAGGATCTGCATGCCTTTTCATGATCTATTCTCATGTTGATATTGCAATAATAACAACTACATATGAGGGATTGAGCTGTACCTGCCACACTTTCATCAAATCAATATGTTTGAATATCATAAACAAAATCATCACCTTCTATTTTAGTGCGTCGACTATTTTGTGCWGGGATCAAATCGAAGAAAGAAGTGATTTTTAGTTCTTAATAACCCATGGGAACTGAGAATTCAAATCGTCAATCCTCTCAGATTCTTTTACAGGACCATATCAACAGCATGGCACCAAAGAAGAGCGGCCAAATTATTAGATTAGAGCTTGAGGGCATGAAATTACTCGAAGCATACCCTCAAATGGTGCAGAGGTTCAAAGATGTGGGTTGGTTTGATTTTTTGACAACCTTCCAGGGACATGATGAACATATTTCAATGGTCTTCACACATAATTTTGATGGCTTTGAATCTATAGTTGGGAAATTACTGATGCTTGTGACTGAACATTCAATTGCTAAATCCTATAGATTTCTAGTTGGCGGGGACAGGTGGTGGAAGAAGGAGAATGTGGTTATGGAATTTGTGAATCAATTTTTAATCCCAAAGAAATAAAACCCTAACTGGAAAAAGGGAATACCACATAACTGGGTAAAGAAGGAATGACATACTGCTTTGTTAATCATCCACATGTACATTATGTGTGAGGGCATGTTTTCATTGGTTTATATCTACCATATAAGACTGTTAATTCATATTAATGGTGATTATCCTCTTAATTTACCCTATTTTCTGCTTAAGAGTTTATCTAAAATGTCCAAGAGGGTGCAATCCCATCCTGCTACAGCTAAAGGCAGTCTCTTTCACCAGGGTTTTATTAAGACATTGGTAATCTCCTCTTTAAATGAAGTCCAAATATCCTGGGATTGGCTAATCCAGTCTTTAAGAAACGATTTACAATCAACTAAATCCAAAAATTCCAAAGGGAAGAAATCAGCTCAACAAAAACAGACTGGTAAAGTCACTGAGTTCCTAATTAAAGAAGAATCACCTGCATCTAGGGTAACTCGGGCTAGCAAGAGGAAATTGAAAACTCAACAAACCATTGGAGATTTTCCTGTAGGTAAAGATCATGAGGAAGCTACCACTAGTCGAGGTAAGAAATCTAAACCAGATGAAGACATTGACATATTTCCTAATCCAGATATAAAAATGGAAATTGATGAAGATGAGGATTAAACTATGAGCCCAGTTCAGACCCCAGTCAAGAAAAACCATAAATCTACAACTAAGAATAATGAAAAAGGAAAAAAGAAGATAACAAAGCCAACACCTGTGCCTAAGTGTCCTAGGATAAAATCCACCTGAGCTTCCAATAAATTTAGATTAAATTCAAAGGCCATGTTTCATCCGTCCATTAAAAAGGAGAATCTTATAATTATAGAGGATAATTCAGAATATTTCAAGACATGCATAAAAAAACAGGCAAAGACACCTTCTTTGCACATGATTAAGAAAGAATATGAAAACTTGAGGAAGAGACAAGAAAAGGGAAAACATGTTGCTCAATACTCCAGGAGACCTGTGACAAGAGAAACCACTAGATCAACTTCAAAATCTGAATCTATGTTTAGAGGTACAAGTGTAGTTTTTGATGACAAAGATGATCCTTTTGCAGAACTAGACCAGATTCTAGACCTTCCAGAGACCATGGATTCTGATAGTGCTGAAGATGAATATCATTTCTCTAGATTGTCTTCAAGATATATGATCAAATTAAGAAAACCTCAAGTTGCTATAGACTTGAATCTACCTGCACCTGTAGAGGAATATCCAGAGTTTAAAGTTAAAGTTAGAAAAGAAAAAGACATGATTAAGGAGCAACAGGGCATGGTAAAACAATCAAAGAAAGAGAAATCTCTAGTGGAGCAATGGAATTCCAGACAACAAGAGAAGATACATGATTTTAAAAGGAAAATAAAAGAACAAAAAACAATGCTTAAGGAGGTACGCGAATCCAATTTCAGGTTATATTGGCATAATATTGTGTCAACAACCAAACTGAAGTATAGGGACACCAAAGCCAGTGCAATTATTATACCATGATGGTTTATGAAGTTCTTTCTTGCAGTTTTGAATGTTTTGATGCTATTACTGAGGGAGTAAAAGATGAACAATTCAATTTCTATATTTGGATCAAATGAAAATTTGATATTTCGAATGGAACAACTCAGTAAGATATGATTCCAAAATTTGTGGGATTTGCCAAGTTGTTGTAAAAAATATTTTGGGTTAGTTGTTGAGATTTCTACTATATTGACATTATAAGTGCTCGTTTGAGCTGATTCTCCTAGAATATAGGCATTGACTAGATCCTATTACAAATTGAAAACTAGAAAATAGGATCTATAGTAATACTCTGTGTACTTTAAATAGACACAAGGAAGATTATATGAAAGTCGACAAGTTGGGCTTTCAGGGACCTATTTTGTAATCCACTTTAAGACAATTTATATTCCACATTGATACTAAATGGCAAAGGCATGTTGATGGTCAAATTTGATTTCATTTCATATTCTATTTCTTTTCTTACTTGAAGTCATTTTTTTGTTGCAATGTATTGATTTCTTGATCTTAAGTAACACAATGAACACTTTACTGTTATTGTTTATTATCAAGATTTTCCTTCAAGTACATGTTCTTGTTTCTAAATTATATTTTGAAATAAAAAATCTATATTGGGTTGACAAATTGAATGCTCTCATATTTCCTTTCTTTATTTTCCTTATTTGTCTGATCTATTAATGCGACTACCTTTTACTAAATCAATGGGTTATCTTCTAGTTTTATTTTGAGTTATGTGTTTACCTTGAACCCTTGAACCAACTTTCAACCATTCCCTAAAAATCCAATTCATAAAACCCTTAAAAAACCATTGCAATAAATTGATGATTCCCTATCTTTCCCTCTCACATTCAAGTGCAACTTTAGGGACTAACATCTTTTGGTTCCGTTGCTAAGGAACGAAAACATGGGGTATTTTTCCCTAGGAGAATGACAAGATTAGATCCAATTCTTGATGGTGAACAAGATTTTGGACAATTACATGAGACTGTGTATTTTTCACTTGACGACTCCTCCGTGGTAATTATGGCTCCTAAAAGAGAAGGCAAATGACCTAAAATTCCTCCAAATTCCTCATCCTCTACAAAGAAACAAGTTACCAGAAAAAAACCCAGATCCTAATCCTGTTGCAGTAGTGCCAGATCCTGAAAAATTATTAAGAAAACCTAAAATCATTCCTGGACAATCCTCTCCCTCAAAATAAAAACCGCCTTCAACCAACACTCAAGGACAGTCTTCTAAAACTGTCAAAATCACACCAGATGAAGGAGTGATTCCTGAGAGTGAAACAAAGCCTATTATTGAGCATGCTACTATTTCCTTTCATTCAACTATTTCAAAACTAAATCTAAATCAATGGAAGTTGTTTGTTGAGCTCATTGCAGAAGAACAAACAAATACTTTATCTGTAGTTGAAGTTTTGAGGGATCATACTAAATATATTAAAAGTGAACCATAAACACTCTCATCATCACCTCGATCTTTTTTTTCTAAAGAAAATAAACCACATTATTGTTCTTTTGAAAACCCTTTTTTTCTGGAACCATCATCCTACTTTAGTCCAGAAAAGAAACCTCTGTTTTCTGAATATCAAGAACTTATATCAACTTAGTTAAGTTTCTTCACTCAAGGAACGATCTCTCTTTCTACAACACCATTTTTTCTCACTCCTACATCCCAAACACCAAAGGTGGTAAATATGGTTGTAAATAGAATGGATGCAATAGTTGCAGCTAGATATGCACCATTAAACCTGCCACAAGTCCTATATGTTTTCCCACCCAATGATTATATGAAGTATTTTCCAAGATTCAATGGAGAAGGAGAAGTTACTGCTGAAGAGCATTTAAATTCTTTCTACAGTTTTGTAGACAATTTTAATGTGGAGCATGCAGATGTTTGGATGAGACTTTTTGTGCAGAGTTTAGATGGTGAAGCAAGAAAAGGTTTAGAAGCCTGCCACCTAATTCAATTGATGATATTGATGCACTGGATGATACATTTTTAAGATGTTGGGGAGATAAGAAAGACTACTTATATTACATCACTGAATTTGGTGCTTTGAAAAGAAAACAAGGAGAATCTATATTTCATTTTATTAAAAGGTTCAATAAAATGTATAGTAAAATTCTAGATGAAATCAAGCCTTTAGAAACATCAACCAAAATTACTTTTGCTAATGCCTTTGATGTTGAATTTTCTCTATTGTTGAGAGAAAGGAGGCCTACTACTCTGAGTTTTATGCAGGAAGTAGCTATTGAGGTATAATCCAACATACTACCAGCAGAAAAGTTAAAGTCCAGGGGTGATAGAGACAGGAAAAAACAGACAGAAGAACTACCTTCTTCTTCTCATACAACATCTGATTCTAATATGGATGAAATGGCCAAAATGTTGAAAACCTTGACATCTGAAATGGCTAGGCTGAAAATGGAACAAAAACAACCCATCAGACCTACACAAGAAGGTGGATACAGAAACCCTAACAAGTGTAGGATACCTAATAATGTACCTCAAATCTTACCAAGAGAAAGGAGGAATCAAGAAGATAAAATTTTTTGCCCCCTTTTCAAAATAATGTAGTAGAAGAGGTTGAAGAAGTAGATGATACTGAAGATGATCCTATAGTGCATTTAAATGATTCATAATTGTCTCCGACTCATTTGACACAACAAGATTATAAAAATGCCCTTATATTAAATCAATTTGAAGAAGGGGATGTTGATGAAATTATCTAGAAAGAAACTAAAAGAAAGAAGTATGATATTAGGTCCAAATCAAATACACCTAAGGTGGATATACCTGTTTCAACAAAGAAGGCTAGTGCTCCAGTTAAATTAGGAGTCAGTAAAGAAAGTCCCAGGATTAAAATTGATCAACAACTAAAACAACCTGTCAAGGTTGGTACTACATAGTTAAAGGAAACTAGAAAGGTTGTTCCTTCTTTTAACCTGGAACATGAAATTAAAAAGATTAAAATCCCCATACCTATGATATAATTAATGAAAACAGATCCTTTTAGGAAGTTTGTTCTCAAGGAATTGCACCCCCCTTCTCATGTCACCTTTTCAGATACTATCAACCTCGAAGATGAGAATCCTGCTATAACCATTGGACCTGATATTGAAGACAAGACTGATGCTTCTCCTCCTTTCTACATATCTATGATTATTCATGAAAAAATATTGCATAAATGTTTAATGGATTCAGGGGCTTCACACAATGTCATGCCAAAAGTGGTAATGGATGAATTAGGTTTAGACATCACTAAATCCTACCTAGACCTATATTCATTCGACTCTAGAAAAGTTAAATGTCTGGGAGTCATTAAAGACATGGTTGTTACTTTATCTCAGTTACCTATGAAAAGTGTGCTATTGGATGTTATTGTGGTTGACATACCTCCAAAATTTGGGATGCTTCTGTCAAGGTCATGGGATAAAAAAGTAGAAGGCACATTACAAATGGATCTCAGTTATGCTACCATACCTGTATTTGGTGTAGAACATCAGAGATTGTACAGGGAAGTAAGGCTGGCTTACTTGGTAAGTGATCATGAAAATCCTAGTAATCATCCCATATATGTTGTAGAAGATGAACTTGGTTCTTCTATTTTTCACATTGGTGATTAGATGGCTGAAACATCAGATAGAAAAATAACACCTACACTTGAAGACTGTGCATAAAATTTTGTTTGGAAAATGTTTTTTGATGGGGCTTGCTCAAAAGAAGGTTTTGGGGTTGGGATTGTTTTCATTTCCCCTACCAAAGAAGTCATTCCTATGTCATACAAACTAGAATTTGATGCAACCAACAACATCAGTGAATATGAAGCTCGATTGTTATGATTGAAAGCTACTAAAAATATGGGTATAGATAAACTTTCTGTTTATGGAGATTCAAAGCTTATCATCCATCAGATAAAAAACATTTATCAAACCAAATAGAAGAGGATAAAGCAATATAGGAATGAGGTGTGGGATTATGTGGATAATTTCTTCTTGGCATTTAACATCACTTTTGTGCATAGTAATTTGAATAAGCACGATGACTCTTTAACATTTGTAGCCAGTAACTTCAGGACTCCAATTTTTCCTAACTTAAAATTTGAGATTGAGGTTAGACACATACCCTCAATACTAGATAACATAAAAAATTGGCAAGTTTTTAAATATGACCAGAAGATTCAAATATTCTTAAAGACAATTGATGAGTTTTCCAATATTTCAATAGATTAGGATAATGAGAATGATGATATGGAAGTACATGCTGCAAATGTTCTTCAAGACAGTGTTGCCGGGCACAAAATTATCGAATTGAAAACAAATCATCTACCTAAAGGTTTGGTTCCACTTGAGATATTATTTGACCACAACGATGTTTCCAGAAAAGTTGTTATTCAAATAAAAGAGACTGATGTGATATATTGTGATATCAGTTCAGATCTAAATCCCAAGATGGTGAAATTATCTAGAAAACTGTCAGAAAAACAAAGAGACGAGTATGTAAATTTGATGAAACAATATTTAGATGTATTTTCTTGGTCTGATGAAGACCTAAAGGTTTTTTATACAGAGATTATGCAACACAAGATTCCTCTAAAGCCTGGATCAAAACCTTTTAAGTAGAAGTCTAGGAAATTCAATCCATTGCTATTACCCATATTAGAAAAAGAACTGAAAAGGTTATTGGATGCCAAAATTATAGTACCACTGAGATACTCAGAGTGGGTAGCTAATTTAGTATCTGTCAGGAAAAAGAGTGGAGAGATAAGGCTTTGTGTGGACTTCAGGAATTTGAACAGATGTTCTTTAAAAGACAATTATTCGTTACCAAAAATGGATCATATTTTACAAAGAGTAGTAGGGGAAAAGAAGATTTCTATGATTGATGGTTATTCAGGGTATAATCATATATCAATAATGGAAGAAGATAAGAATAAAACAACTTTTTCCACTCCCTGGGAAACTTTCATGTATGAAAAGATGCCTTTTGGATTGATGAATGCAGGAGCAACCTTTTAGAGGGATATGGATATTGCATTTATTGGTGAGAAAGAAAGGTTTATGGTTATTTATCTTGATGAAATCACTGTATTTTCAACCTCTGATGAAGACCACTTGCAACATTTGAAGCAACCATTTGAAAAATGTAGGAGGTATGGTATATCATTAAACCCTAAAAAATCTCATTTTTCCATGGAGGAAGGAAAACTTTTAGGACATATTGTTTCACCAGAAGGAATCAAGATAGA
Source organism: Picea engelmannii (assembly GCA_009831015.1). Lineage (NCBI taxonomy): Eukaryota > Viridiplantae > Streptophyta > Pinopsida > Pinales > Pinaceae > Picea > Picea engelmannii. The sequence goes on along the minus strand of ML776553.1, from coordinate 4,298,879 downwards.
TCTTGAAAGAGTAAAAGCTATTCAATAGATAAACATTCCAAGAAACAAGAAGTCTATCCAATCCTTCATAGGTAAAATTAATTTCTTAAGGATATTTATACCAAATTTTGCAGAGATCATCAAGTACATTACTTACTGATATGTTGAAAAATGATGCAGAAATCAAGTGGATACCAAAAGCTAAAGAATCATTTGAGAAAATTAAGCAGGCTCTTGTTTAGGCCCCTGTTCTCATCAGCCCTAATTACTCCAAGGAATTTATGATTTTTTCATTTGCTTCTAAAGACACTATAGCTGCTATTCTTTTACAAAGAAATGATCAGGGGTATGAGCAACCTATCTCTTTTTTCAGTAAAAATATGAGAGACTCTGAATTGAAATATGATATTATGGAGAAACATGCATATGCTTTGATGAAGTCTTTAAAATATTTCAGGATATATGTTCTACAATCTGAGATCACTGCATATGTTCCAAATAGTGCAGTTAAAGAAATTTTGGTTCAACCTGATTGGGAAGGAAAGAGAGGAAAATGGATAATGAAAAATTCTGGAATACAATATGACTATAAATCCCASTCAGTTAATAAAAGGACAAGGCCTTTCCAAATTAATGACAGAGTCAAATTGCGAAGCAATTGGATTATATCATTTCTCAAGGAAATCACATAATTCTTCATTTCAGATTGAGGAAACTGGCTCACATATAAGCATCAAGTATTYTTCTTCACCATGGTACAAATATATTGTATTTTTTCTGCTAAATCTTCAGTCTCCTCTTGAATTGGATAAATCAAAGTTCAGATCACTTAAATTGAAATCAGTGAAATATTGCATTATTGATCAAATCTTGTTATGGAAAGATCCTAATGGGATTTTGTTGAGGTGTGTTATTGAAGAAGAAGCAAAGCAAATTTTTTGTGATTTACATCATGGTGTTTGTGGAGGTCATCACCATTGGAAATATACTGCTTTCAAGATTCTAAGAGTAGGATATTATTGGCCAATACTATATTCAAACATATTTTCTTAGGTCTGGGCATGTGAACCATTTCAAAAGTTTACAGGAAAACATAAAATTATGTCTCTGCCTTTAAAACCCATTATTTCTCATGGACCATTTCAACAGTGGGGATTAGATTTCATCGAGGAAATCAATCCTTCATATTCTAGGCAACATAACTGGATACTTACAACCACATATTACTTTACTAAGTGGATTGAAGCAATTCCAACTCGGAATGCAACATACAAGGTAATCATGGAGTTTCTTGAGGGGAATATATTTTCTAGATTTGGTTGTCCTAAGAATCTAGTTACTGACAATGCTCAAGATTTCAAATCAAATTCCATGATTGATTTTTTCAATAAGTATAACATCGAATTGGTCCAATCCACTCCTTACTATCCACAAGGAAATGGGTTAGCAGAATCGTCCAATAAAAGCCTCATAAGGATTATAAAAAAACTACTTGTAGAAAACAATAGGTCATGGGATTCCAAGTTAAAATTTTCTCTATGGGCTGATCAGATTAGAAACAAGAAATCTATTGGAACTTCCCCTCTCCAAATGGTGTATGGAACATAGGCTATTTTCCCAACTCAATTGGGTTTACCTGTTCTTAAATTTCTGCAAGAGGATTTAGAAGAACCCAATGACATTCAAAGGAGGGTTTTTCAGATGATAGAGGTTCAACATGCTAGAGAAAAGATGAATCAGAAAGCTATTGTTCATCAGAGAAAATTCAAAGCAACGTTTGATAAGGGAACCAAGAAAGATATTTTCAAAGAGGGAGATATTGTATTGAGATGGGATGCTAGAAGAGAGGACAAAGCTAAACATGGTAGGTTTGACAACTTATGGTATGGTCCTTTCAAAATAGCGAAGGTCATGAATAACAATACTTTTCTCTTACGTAATTTGGATGACACCGAGATTTTTGGAGGCCCAGTAAATGGGAGATTCCTGAAGCATTACTTTCTTTAATATTTATCAAAAAGTTCCAGTCTGTACAATAGGTTTTCTTTTGAACTAAAATAAAGACTCCATATACCTAATGGAATTGTTTCATTACAATTTGTGTTTTAAATAAAGGATGACAGAACAGGGAAATTAGAGAATCAGAAGGATATAAAGGCATTGGTCAACAAATCTTAAAGTTTCCTCATGAAAATTTACCCCAAGAAGGAGCCGATGTTAGTATCTAACTTTGTTTTTTGATCAAGTGAGTGTGCCTAATCCTTGTTCCTCCCTTCTTATGATTTTTGTCAAAACTTGGTTTTTCCCTCTTGGTTTAAAGGGTATTTTTTCCATTTTTATTGCACTTTTAAATGATTTTTGGAGTTTTAAAGGTTTAGGATTTGATATGATAAATCTTGTCACATCACTTGTCCATTCATTATTTGAATTTTCAAATTTTTTTCCAAGTCAAAAAAGGTACTACAGAAATAACGCTATTCCTATAGTGCTAGGAATAATCATAGTTTTACATGCGCCAGCCTGCCCTGATTGCTAATTTCTCAAATCATGATTAAAGGATATGCATGCCTCTTCACGATCTATTCTCGGGTTGATATTGCAATAATAACAACTACATATGAGGGATTGAGCTGTACCTGCCACACTTGCATCAAATCAACATGTTTGAATATCATAAACAAAATCATCACCTTCTATTTTAGTGCGTCAACTATTTTGTGCAGGGATCAAATCGAAGAAAGACGTGATTTTTAGTTCTTAACAACCCACGTGAACTGAGAATTCAAATCATCAATCCTCTCAGATTTGTTTACAAGACCATATCAACAACATGGCACCAAAGAAGAGCAGCTAGATTATTAGATTGGAGCCAAATTATTAGATTGGAGAATGAGGGCACGAAATTACTTGAAGCATACCCTCAAATGGCGCAGAGGTTCAAATATGCGGGTTGGTTTGATTTTTTCACAACCTTCCAGGGACACGATGAACATATTTCAATGGTCTTCACATCGAATTTTGATGGATTTGAAGCTATAGTTGGGAAATTACTGATGCTTGTGACTGAACATTTGATTTCTAAAGCCTGTAGATTTCCAGTTGGTGGGGAAAGGTGGTGGAAGAAGGAGAATGTGGTTATGGAATTTGTGAATCAATTTTTAATCCCAAAGAAACAAAACCCTAACTGGAAAAAGGGAATACCACATAGCTGGCTAAAGAAGGAATGGCATACCGCTTTGTTAATCATCCACAGGTACATTACATGTGAGGGAAGGTTTTCATTGGTTTATCTCTACCATATCAGACTGCTAATTCATATTAATGGTGATTATCCTCTTAATTTACCCTACTTTCTGCTTAAGAGTTTATCTAAAATGTCTAATTAAGACATTGGTAATCTCCTCTTTAAATGAAGTCCAGAGATCATGGGATTGGCTAATCCAATCTTTAAGAAACGATTTACAGTCAACTAAATCCAAAAATTCCAAAGGGAAGAAATCAACCCAATAGAAACAAACTGGTAAAGACATTGAGTTCCTAATTAAAGAAGAATCACCTGCAGCTAGGGTAACTCAGGCTAGCAAGAGGAAATTGCAAACTTAACAAACCATTGGAGATTTGCCTGTAGGTAAAGATCACAAGGAAGCTACCACTAGTCGAGGTAAGAAATCTAAACCCAATGAAGACATTGACATATTTCCTAATCCAGATATAAAGATGGAAATTGATGAAGATGAGGATTATACTATGAGCCCAGTTCAGACCTCAGTCAAACAGAAAAATAAATCTACAAGTAAGAAGAATGCAAAAGGCAAAAAGCAGAGAAAAAAGCCAACATATGTGTCTAAGTTCCTTAGGAGAAACTCCACCAGAGCTGCCAATAAATTTAGATTAAATTCAAAGGCCATGTTTCATCCGTCCATTAAAAAGGAGAATCTTATAATCATAGAGGATAATTCAGAAGATTCCAAGACATGCATAAAAAACAGGTAGAGACACCTTCTTTGCACAAGATTGAGAAAGAATCTGAAAACTTGAGGAAGAGACAAGAAAAGCGAAAACGTGTTGCTCAATACTCCAGGAGACCTATGACAAGAGCAACCACTAGATCAACTTCAAAATATGAATTTGTGTTTAGAGGTACAAGTGTAGTTTCTGATGACAAAGATGATCCTTTGCATAACCAGACCAGATTCCAGACCTTCTAGAGACCAGGGATTCTGATAGCACTAAATATGAAGATCATAGCTCTGGATTATATTCAAGATATATGATAAAATTAAGAAAACCTCAAGCTACTATAGACCTAAATCTACCTGCACCTGTAGAGGAATATCCAGAGTTTAAAGTTAAAGTTAGAAAAGAAAAAGACAGGATTAAGGAGCTATAGTGTACGGTAAAAAAATCAAAGAAAGAGAAAGCTCTAGTGGAGCAATGGAATGCCAGACAACAAGAGAAGATACATGATTTTAAAAGGAAAAGAAAAGAAAAAAAAGCACTGCTTAAGGAGGTACGAGAATCCAATTTCAGGTTATATTGGCATAATATTGTGTTAACAACCAAACTGAAGCATAGAGACAACAAATCCAGTGAAATTATTATATCATGATGGTTTATGAACTTCTTTCCTGTAGTTTTGAATGTTTTGATGCTATTACTCAGGGAGTAAAAGATGAACAATTCAATTTCTATATTTGGATCAAATGAAAATTTTATATTACGAATGGAACAACTCAGTAAGATATAATTCCAAAATTTGTGGGATTTTCCAAGTTGTTGTAAAAGATATTTTGGGTTAGATGTTGAGCTTTCTACTATATTGGAATTATAAGTGCTCGTTTGAGCTGATACTCCTAGAAGATATGCATTGACTAGATCCTATTACAAACTAAAAACTAGAAAATAGGATATATGATAATACTCTGTGTACTTTAAATAGACACAATGAAGATTATATGAAAGTCGACAAGTTGGGATTTCAGGGACCTATTTTGTAATCCACTTTAGGACAATTTATATTCCACATTGATACTAAATGGCAAAGGCTTGTTGATGGTCAGATTTTCTTTCATTTCATATTCTATTTCTTTTCTTACTTGAAGTCATTTTTCTATTGCAATGCATTGATTTCTTGATCTTAAGTAACACAATGAACACTTTACTGTTATTGTTTATTATCAAGTTTTGCCTTCAAGTACATGTTCTTGTTTCTAAATTATATTTTGAAATAAGAAATCTATATGGGGTTGACAAATTGAATGCTCTCATATTTCCTTTCTTTGTTTTCCTTATTTGTTTGATCTATTAATGTGACTACCTTTTACTAAATCAGTGGGTTATCTTCTGGTTTTATTTTGAGTTATGTGTTTACCTTGAACCCTTGAACCAACTTTCAACCATTCCCTAAAAAACCAATTCATAAAACCCTTAAAAAACCACCACACTTAACCAGGCAGGATTATGAGAAATCTTTAGACCTGGAATCCCTGTTTAATAATGAGGAAAACATCAACAATCTAGGATATTCTACGTATCAAGGTCTCACCGACTCAATAATGGACAAACTCCAAAATAAGTATGATTTAAGGCCCATAGAGAAAACTTATACGAATGTTCCACCAAAAAAGATTCTATCACGAAGTAAAGAGAATGAGGCATCAGTTGCCAAATCATTGACTAAAACACAAGTTGCCCGAACAAAGAAAGATGAAACAAAAATTGTGCAAACTAAGAAGCTGGAAAATACAGAAGCATAAGTTCAAGCCAAGGAAACTGAGAAGACCATTGGGGGTTTCAATTTAGAAAATGAAATAAATAAAATTAAAATCCCAATGCCTCTGGTTGAACTTGCAAAAAACCTGATTTATAAAAAGAAAATCGCTAAAGAGATAATTTTTTCTGATGCTGAATGTCAGGAAGACGTTATTAATTTGCAGGATGAAAGACCTACGATCATGTTTGGTCCACACATTGAAAACAATAAGGATTCAATTTATCCATTCTATATTACACTAACTGTGCACGACCATTTACTCCATAATTGTATGTTAGATTCAGGGGCCTCTCATAATTTAATGCCTAAAATTATCATGGAAAATTTGGGCCTCGAAATTACCATACCTTATCAATACTTTTACTCGTTTGATTCTAGAAAGGTTAAGTGTCTAGGCATGATTAAGGATTTGGTAGTAAATTGCTCAGATCCCTATAAAAAATATCCTTATGGATGTGGTTGTTGCTGACATTCCTGCCAAGTACGACATGCTTCTATCCAGGTCTTGGGGCACCAAACTAGGAGGATCAGTTCAGCTAGACATGACTTACGCTACAATCCCGATTTTTGGTGGGCAATTCACGCGACAATACATAGAAACTAGACTGGAATATACTGTAAGTCACTCTCGAAACCCAAATAATTACCCAGTCTATGTTGTTGATCAGGACTTAGGAAATTGTATATTATCTATATATGACGATTTTGAGGAATGTACAGAAGAAGAAAATAAAAAAATAGAAACGACAAAGAAAAACGTAAATGTTAGAGAAGGAATGTGGAAGATGTTCTTCGATGGTGCCTAATCCCACAAAGGAGAAGGAGTTGGAGTTTTATTCGTAGCACCAGGTGACGAGTATGTTATTCCATTTTCTTATAGATTACAATGGGAGGCTGATTATACGAACAATGTCTGCGAATATGAAGCTCTAGTTTTAGGATTAAAAGCTGCAAGGAAGCTAAAAATTGAACATCTAATAGTTTATGGTGACATAGAGATTATTGTAAAACAAGTAAAACAACAATATCAAGCTAAACATCCAAGGTTGAGATCCTATAGGAATTGTGCCTGGGACCTTATAGAAAAATTCTTCTTGTCCTTTAATATTCACTCTATTCCCAGGATGGAGAATCAACAAGATGATTCCTTAGCCAAGGCTGCTGCAACCTTCATACTGCCTACTATCTTGAAACTGAAATATCACATCGAGATGAGACATAGACCATCGATCCCGAACAATGTTCAACACTGTAAATTGTTTGAAGATGACAAACAAATCCAATAGTTCCTGGAGATGATTGATGAGTTTTCTGAAACTCACATTGATCAGGAAAACCAGAACGATCCTGCTTAGATTATGCAGGAAGGGGAGAACCCAGAAAAATTCCAAGACAAGATTGCAAACCACCACATGCTCTTTCTTAAGAAAAATCAGATTCCCAGAGGCCTAATCCCCTTAGAAAGGTTGTTTGACTAGGACGACATACCTTTAAAGTCTACGTTACGACCTCAACCCGAAGAAGTTGAAGACTGTAATGTAGGAACTAATGAAGATCCCAAAATGGTCAAGATATCAAAATACCTTCCGGACCAAATGAAGAGTAAGTACGCTGAGTTGCTTAGGCAGTACAAAGATGTTTTTTCCTGGTCTTATGATGATCTGAAAACTTACGATACCTTTGTTATTGAACATAAAATTCCTTTAAAACATGGTATTAAACCTTTCAGGCAAAAACTTATACAGATAAACCCTATTCTCCTGCCAGTGATAGAGAGGGAAGTTATGAAACTTCTCGATGCAAAAATAATCGTTCCACTCAGGTACTCTGAATGAGTAGCAAATTTAGTCCCCTTCAGAAAGAAAAATGGCGAAATAAGGCTCTTTGTAGATTTCAAAAACTTAAATCGGTCGTCCCTTAAAGACAACTACCCACTCCCAAAAATGGATCATGTTCTAGAGAAGGTAGTTGGAGCTAACAAGATTTCCACGATTGATGGTTTTTCCGGATATAATCAGATCGCTATCTATGAAGACGACAGAGAAAAGATTGTGTTTACCACTCCATGGGGGACCTTTATGTACGATAAAATTCCATTTGGTTTGATGAATGCAAGAGATAATTTTTAGAGAGCGTTGGATATCGTGTTCGTTGGTGAGAGAGACAAATTTGTTGTTATTTATCTTGACGATTTGATGGTTTTTTCCAACTCTGATGTAGAACATTTTCTAAACCTCAGACAAACCTTTGAAAAATGCAGAAAGTTTGGTTTGTCTCTTAATCCCAAGAAATCACATTTTGCGATGTAAGAAGGTAATATTTTGGGCCATATAGTGTCAAAAGAAGGAATCAAGGTAGATCCTAAGCGAGTTGAGGCTATATATATGATCAAGATCCCTAGGAACAAAAAATAAATTCAATCTTTTTTAGGAAAGATCAACTTTTTGAGAAGATTTATTCCCAACTTTGCTAAAATAATCAAAATGATTACAGATATGTTGAAGAAGGACAATGAAGTGAAATGGACCATTGAATCCAAAACATCTTTCCAGTGTGTCAAGAAAGATATAGGGTAAGCACCCATGCTAGAAAGTCAATACTATACAAATGAATTCTTAATCTTCTCATTCACTTCTGAACATATTGCTGAAGCGGTACTCCTGCAAAATAACGAGGAAGGATTCAAGCAACCAATAACATTCTTCAACAAAAGCCTCAGGGATGCAGAATTAAGATATGATATACTTGAGAAGCAATCATATGCAATGGTAAAGGCTCTCAAGGCCTTCAGAATATATGTATTGCATTCCAAAATAATCGCTTACATGCCAACGAATGCTATCAAAGACACCTTGGTTCAGCTAGACAGTGATGGAAGAAGAGGCTGATGGTTGGCTAAAATTCAAGAGTTTGATCTAGAAGTGAAACTGACCAAGCTAGTCAAAGGTCAAGGCATGGTGAAGTTTCTAGCCGAATCAAATTTCAGTGCACTCAAGATAAATAACCTCGAATTACACGAGTCTCTCTTGGTATAGAGGAAATTGACGATCAGGCACCTACCATTTGAATTGAAGATAATTTTTCCGGCTCTACCTGGTATCATGATATTGTTACATACCTCCTTACCCTTTAGTTCTCGAATGACATGAATTTTTCTAAAGCAAGGACTTTGAAGCTACACATAATTAAATACTTCATTATCGATGGCCGACTGTACTGGAAAGACCCTCTAGGTTTGTTGTTATGTTTCTTAACAGAGTCTGAAACAAAAGGTGTCATCCATGAATTCCATGAAGGAGTTTGCGTAGGACACCATGCCTGGAGGGAAACGACCTACAAAATATTAAGGGTTGGTATTACTGGCCAAAGTTATTCATCGATGTGAATGCAAGGGTCATAGCCTGTAATTCATGCCAACTGTTCGCTAGCAAGCAGAATCTCCCTACCCTACCTTTAATCCCAGTAAAAGCTGAAGCCCCTTTTCAACAATGGGGCCTAGACTTCATCGGAGAAATCCATCTGCAATCAAGTGCTCAACATAGATGGATTCTAATCGCTACCAATTACTTCACGAAATGGGTAGAATCCATTCTAACTCAGAATGCTACAGATTCAATAGTAATAAAATTCTTGGAAGAAAAAATCCTATCGAGATTTGGTTGTCATCGAAAAATAGTCACTGACAACGCTCAAGATTTTAAGTCTATGGCAATGATCAATTTTTGCTAGAAATACAATATTGTGTTAGGACATTTTACAGCCTATTATCCTCAGGGAAATGGGTTGGCCAAATCGTCTAACAAGATCCTGATGACTATAATAAAAAAAGTGTTGACAAAAAATAGAAAGGCTTGGCACATCCACCTAAAATATGCCCTATGGGTGAACTGAATCGACACCAAGAAATCAATAGGTATGTCCCCTTTTCAATTGGTTTATGGTACTGACGTTGTCCTTCCTATCAATGTTTCTCTTTCTGTGATGAAACTCTCACAAGATGCAAATGAAGAGCCAAATGACGTTACAAGAAGGATGAATCAAATCATCGAAGTTCAGCAAAGTAGAGCCGAAGTAGACGATAAAATACAAAAGTACCAAGATAATATGAAGGCCCTTTTCCCTAAAAAGACTAAAGACAGGGAGTTTCTTCCTGACGATTTAGTCTTAAAGTGGGATGCTAGAAAAGAAGATGCAAGGAAACACGACAAGTTCGATCATCTCTGGTTCGGACCATTCAAGATTGCGGCTGCTGAGGGAAAAAAATATTTCTTACTGGAAAACCTCGATGGAGAAATCCTTGACGCTCTTATCAACGGGCGTTACTTAAAACATTTCATGTAGTAGTCATATTTCAAATTCCCATTGTATATATCGGTTTGGATTGATGTTTGTTTTCATTTTCAATTTGCAATTTTACCTTTCTTTTGTAAATTATCCAAGTCATTTTATAGTTTGTTGTAAATAAGCCATGTTTACTTGAAATCATCAAAGCACGATATAAAATCATTTGTATCGCATACCATCTCTATTCTGCATAATTTCTGACATTTCCCATTTCGTTCTCGTTCAGAATACTTACTATTAGAAGAGAGATAAGGATGCATCAAAATCCAACACTCATTTTTCAAAACATTCACTTTCTCTCAAAACAGGTAATGAATTAATGATCCGCCTGATTGAAAATACAAAATAAATGTGAGGTATGAGCTCCTACCCTGACTAGTTCAACTAAAATTTTAAGTAAATCTTTTCGAACGTAAAGGAGGTTTCACTCATGATAATGTTGTCGCTTGATCAAGGATCAAAGAAGTATAAAATTATAGCTTAGAGTGTCATACTGATAAATTCTGAAGCCTTCTCTGAATTAAAAAGTGAAATAAAAAATGAAGTAAAAATAAAATAAAAATAAAATAAAAATAAAAAAAGGCTTGAAAGGAATTTTTAGAATCAATAAACAAACTTGCGTGGGATTGGGATTTTTTGCGTCAGGCCCTCTGAGTCCTCGTTCTGGTTATTTTCCTATCCCCAAGCTTTTATTCACTTCTGATTTTCGCTACCCTTCCTTAGTCTTCATAGAAAGAAAGAAATTCACCTTGACTATGAAAACTTAAAAACATAACTTCAAAACGAGATTAGGTGAAAATCTTTATGTTCCTTTGATTTTAACTGAAAGAAAGTATGTCTAGGCTAATACTGATAACTTTAAATCTTCTATCAGATTTTAAACTGACTAATTCTCTCAAGGTCGATCCCTAAAAAATCAAAATCCCTAAAACATCTTCCCTATAGGAAAAGGTGTATTGAAGATTGGAGAAAATTAGTTTCAGAGTATACCTAAAAAATTATGACAGACCTTCTTTTTAAATTTTAAGCAGATATCATCCCTTGTATGATACATACAGATTGATTGCCCCCACTTCAAAATATTAAAATATAAGACAGATGGTGAAAGAAAATTCATAATTTGATTGCCCCCATCTTGTCCAAAGAGATGATGAAATGAAACTCATGTAATGATTTCCCTCATCTCAGCAAAATGCAAAAGTGCTAATTGAAGTGGTGAAAGTAAATTCAATGGGAGAAGTAGATAACTTCACCGGGGTACTGAACATGCTCGCTGGCAGTTAATCAATATCTATGATATCTGCATGGATGTCATACATATCTACATAACATACTCTGACATCTAGTTCTCTTTCCGGTAATATTTACATTTTGAACCAACGAGGGATTCCCTAAATAAATTATTACATCTACTTAACCTTGATGCGAACGAATTCGGTCGAAGTCCGATATTCCGTTTAAATTTGTTTTGATTATCTTGAACAGATCCAAACTTAGTTTTAGGAAAGGGAAATTTTAAATAACCTAACTTAAGGTCAATCATTAGGTGTGTTTTGAAGGTTTTCTGAGATTCAGTTGAAGTTCATTTTTTTTGTGTATGATTAACTCCTAAAAGTGTTTTCCAGAAATGAAATAATGACTCCATTTGCCCAATAAAGGCACTCGGTCTACTGTTATTCCACGTGGTCTACTGTTCTTCCGCGTCTGACAGGGAGACATGATCCCCAGATGGAGCCTCTGTTGGAACACACACAATTATGAACTTTTGAGCTTTATATTTTTCACCTCATGAGAATAAAATTTTACCCAAAGAAAGCAGAAACTTGGAAAATGGTCTTTTAATTTTAAATCAAATTCATTGTTGGTTAGTAAATAATAAGGCATGCACGATATCCACCGTTGATGAGTTTCCCCTTTTGATCAAATGATCCTAATAACCTTCAGAGTTCTGGAGCCGCCTGAGTTTTAAAGAGGTAAATCTCTAACAATCGCTTTAGAGTTCCGCGCTTCGAATGTTTCAATAAGTATAAACAATAAAAACTACAAAACTCTGAAACCTGAAGGTAGCCGCTCGTGAATTTCCCTAAACCATTTAAATACACAATTCGTAGGACACACATACCTTTTGAGTCTTTCCTGAGTTGAAAAATGGCACCCGATTTTGACATTTTCATTGGAGGATTCACACGTTTCCAAGTAACATGTGGCACCTCTCTTTTCTAGACACGTCATCTAGAATGTCGTCATATGTACCACGTCACTGCAAGGGATGATCCTTCGGGAATTTAACAAAGAGTGAATTCATGAATCACCGAAGTATCCAAATGGCGAAGTATTGAATATTTCAAAAAGTAAAAGGGTAAATGGAACGCTTAAATAACTAACTTAATCACGATCAAGAGATAATTAATGAATCCGCAGTTCATATTTCAGACGTTTCCCCTGTATTAGATTCTAAAATTTTTGAAGTCCGAACTTCCAAAATACTTAAAATTAAGTGCAATTAATTAAGACCTAAGATCAATTACTAGATAATTAATTGCTTCGCAGTTTCAGGTTTCGGGAAGTTCCTCTTGAGATACATTAAAAACCCCTGAAGTCCGAACTCCCGAAACACTTGAAGTTAACGCACCATTTTAAACATGATTAATTAAGATTTTAAAAGTGATTATCCAGATATTAACCTTTCCATGGATTCAAGATTCGGTAGGTTCCCACTCTGTCACATCTAAAACTCCTGAATGCGAACCGTCGAAATATTGATGGCATTTATGACTAATTAAGGATAATGATTCAAACAAGGATTGTGGATCGCCAGATAGACATATCCATTAACGTTAATAAGTTCTTCGTCAGTAAGGTTATACGAAGATCAATGAATCTTGTTTGAATAAAAGCACTTCAATTTCAAATTCATTTTCACCTTCTGCAATTAGCAGTTTTATCTATTGAAAAAACTCACGGATTTTCTCTGCAACAGGTAACCTCACTTTGTTTCCTTAGAGATTATGGCACCATGGAAAATGACAAAAAATCCTAATGCAGTAGGCAAAGATTCGAACCCGAATGCAGACATTATGTCAGACACCACTCCGCGAGCCATAAACATCGTTAAAACTTGGACACAAGTTTATGAGATCCTGGAGTGTGAAATCATCAACTGCCCGGAGGACTCCGCCGAAGAAGAAGATGACTCTTATGCAACTAAAATTAGACACATAGCACAGTTAGAGTTGCACAAGATAGGTGCACGGTCGAGGCTCATGCCTTATAACGAAATAATAAGCTGGGCTTTGGAACATGTTGACGTCTAGACTAGGAGCATCATCAACTATCAACAGGTTTCCATCGACTCTTTCCGACTGGAACATATGAAAGTAATGTATAAAATCTCTCCTAATCCTAAATATACTTACAATGCCACATTCATTCTGTATTTTAAGAAAAAGGAATGTGTCTAATACGCCAGGAGTTATCACGATATAATCAGGTCCTTGTAGGGGCACCCAGAGAAATTCAGAACCGATGCTCATGATATATATGCCACAAGGTCTTTGGACACTCATATGGTGTATGTAACCATGATGATCTATCGATTGTTCAAGAAGAAGATCCCTACGCATTTCTCGGTGGAATGGGTATCCATCATGAACGAGGTAGTTGAAGGTTACAGTTTCAATTGGGCCAAAATGTTGTTAGATAATTTGGCAAAGGGAATTTCTGATTATAAAACAACGAAATCAAAAGGGAAACCCATCCCTTTTTACATGTATACCTATCTTATGGATGCCATCTACTTCATGACCCCTTTTCCATTGATGAAATGGAGATGGACCCTTGCCAGTGCCGAGCCCATTCATTTTTATCACTCCAAGTTGTGGGAGGAGAAAGCTAAAGATTTATTTTATGAAATGTGCCACAATGTCGTAATACCTGTTCATATATCCCTGTATGGTCACCCACCTCCTCGGATTTCAGACAAGATTATGGGAAACCTCGGCAAGCTCACAGATTGGTTCATTGAGGAGAATTTCTCTTACATCAGACTTTTTGGCTTCTCGGTTCCTCCTCATGCTCTCCCACGATTTCTACCTGACATGCTGGTGTGTAGAGAAGTAGTGTACCAAATAGTGACATGAGGCATCAACAAGGAGCTTAAGGAAGCTCATAAAAATGTTTGGCCAAATTTCCCTATTCAATTTGGCATGTTTTCATTAGTGGATTTCGGTCACTCCAAAGTTGAGGCTGTGTCCCTGGAGGATGTCAAATTGGTTGACATCGAGTTCAAGAGACACGATCCACATAAGATAGTGGAAAACCACCTAGCCCAATTCAACATGAAGCGGTATATGCACGAAAACTCTTCGTATGAAGAAATATTCAGGGGAGTTAGATCTTGTGAGGAGGTTCAAGACAGATTCCAAACCTTGCCCCCAGATCAACAAGCTAGTTTTCTCATCTTTCAAAAGCACAAGAGAAACAGTCTACCAAAGGTACTACAAGGAGAGTCAATATACACTCTCCCTTCATAGGAAACCATGCCTATAGGTTCTGAATCAAGTCACTCTGATAAGAACAAAGTTGAGGGAAACCTGAAGAGCTCGGAGGTGTTAACACAAGAATAAGAAGCATCATTTTCAGGCCAGCTAAGCCCCCATGCACTAGCTCAACTCAAATCTTTCCTAAAGCAGGGACAAGATGTGCCTCCTTCGTCACCAGCTACTCCTGCTGTCACCTCAAATACAACAGAGCAACAACAACCCATAGAGATTTCTACTCGCATTACATCGCTAACCGCTCTACAAACCAGCTTCAAAAATCCTAATTCCAAACTTGTTTTTGTAGGTGATTTTAGCCCCATCTTGCCCAAAGAGATGCCTCCTTCAGATTTATTTTTTAGTAAGAAACAAAAAGCCATCGTGAAAAGGGAATCTCACTAGAAAGATGGAGTGATAATTAAAAGGTAGAGGATGGTGTATGACGGGAATGATCGAGATGATCCAGAATTTGCAAAGGAAGTTGCAGGTTCGTTAGGTGCTTTTTCCACTGCCAATCAATGGTCTGTGGGCAATTTGACCGAACAACTGCGACATAAGTACCTATTGGTAGAGCACTTGCAAAATTAGATGTATACCACTGAGAAGACTATCAGGAACATAATGAGTCAGGACTTCGAGCAAATCAAAGCTAGTGATCGACAACCGATTCAACAACTTTGGGAAAACCTTGAGCAACTCCAACAAAGTTCACAAACCAACCAAGGTCTAGTCACTCAACGTGGCGAATTGATAGAACAACTGCAAGCCAGATTGACCCTAACTGAAGGTACCATGATAGACATCTCGACCTTCCAAACTCAAGCGTTGGAAATAAACGAGAAGCTGGAAGCTGCCCAACAAGACCTTTATCTGAAGGTAGATGCCATCGAAAAGTGATATTAGGGAGTAGAACTTTCTCTAAAAGACATTTATGTCAAGGAAAAAGAGGCCTGCTTAGCCCGATCTAAGTTTCAGGAAGTCCTCATATTGATGCAGAAATATAATGTCCCTGATTTTTGATCTAGATGGATATCGGTGGCCACCCACCTTTTCCAACTAACTCAAAACAGTTTTCTGACAATTTTTGCAATTTACTATTTTTAGCAGTTTTAACTTCTGGGGCCATTTTGAGGGCCTAAATGAAGGTTTTTCGGGATCGAGCTCCTTAATGATATTCAAAGGCATGATTGAGCCCCCAAAATGAATATCCTCGACGATACCTTTCCATTGGGCTATCACACACCTAAAACAAAGATCATATGCAAAAGTTACGACCTTGGGAAGTTGATGTACTAATTTACCCAAACGGGGCCCACATGACTTTTGGCGCTTCATCTCCTAGGGTTAGGTTTTTGGATGTCTAGGGTTTTTGGAATTCTTGCTTATTGTAAAAAGGCTTTTAGAGCCTCATTGTAACCTTCTTCTTGCGAATGTGCACTGCTGTCACATCTCTTCTCAGAGATAAGCCGTCACCATTCCAACAATCTTGTTTCCGCAGCATTTTACAGTTTCAACTTATTTCATTATTGAATAGAAAACCGGTTTTATTGTATCTCTGTTATTTTGTGTTAAGCACCTGTTAATAATCTGTATTCATTTCATTCTGCTCATAAAATCTAGATCAATTTCCGTCTTCTCTCTCATTCCGAACAATTGAGAGGTGAGATGGCCCTAAAGTTATGGGAAACAAAGCTAGAAGAGAGTAAAATATTTGCTAGAGAGGTAAAATAATCTTGTCTAAAAGTGTTGTCATTATTAGACAAAAGGCTGATTGATTTTGAGGGAAGTAATATCTCAGAAGCCCTAGGGAAAATTGAGATCGAAATGAACCAGCAGAATTCCAGAAAGAGAAAGGAAGAAACTCTGGCAACCATTCAAGAAATGAGCCAGATTGATATTCTTAAAATCAATAAATGGCTAGTGAATCCAAGTTCACAGTTCTAGGCCACAACTCAAGAAGTGAAAAAGATCCAAGAAAAGTTGCCTCAAATAGAAAATAAATTATTCGCTTTCGAGGTAAATGAAAAGATTGAGCCCTCAAGGTTCATGGTGGCATTGTTGGATAGATGCACCCAATGTATTGAACATGGGAAAGAAAGCATAGCTGTGAGAAAGTAAGACAACATGTACAATGTCCTTTCCTTCCGCCCTCTCTACCTTTCACCTTCCAACAACCACTTATCTCGTCCGCCTACATTCTATCCTCCACTTATCCCCACTTCATCATCATACACTCATTCCATCATCATTATTTCTGTAGACGGTTACTTTCCCCTGTGCCCGTTATTCATTCCATGACGAGCCAATGTTGTGCTATTCGTCCGATCATCCTCCCCCCATGACCCCGACTGTGACTCATTGTCTTGTTGAATATATCCAGAGGGACAGATGACAACTAAATTAAAACGACCTAGATAGTATGCCGAATTGCAAATATAGCCTTGCATACATGTGTATTTATCCCAAAGGACTAAGGAAAAGGAACGTTTCTACCAGCATGCGAAGAGACAGAGGAGAACACCAACGAGAATCATCAAAGTTCACACACTTTTGTTTTATTCATATATATGCTATTTTTAATTAAATATTGTAAGAAGTCCAATGGTTTTGGAGTTTTGACAGATTTTGTATAAGTACATAGATTCAAGATCTATTGAGGGATGCTTCTTGCCGGATGTAATAGAGAAAATCTCTTTTAGAGTATTAATACAAGTGCAAACAACGATTCTAATTTTTGTTCAATTTGAGTTATGTGTTGCCTCTGTGTTTCCATTTCCCTAAATTTCTTTATGTAATTCCTCTATATTTACTGTAAGTAATACAAGACCTGTGATCTGTGTGAACTATTGCATTTCATATCCTGTTCAAGGGTGCGTTCTCTACTTTTCTTCTGCTACAAACAAGGTTAGACTCATCTACAATTGATGCCTAGCTTTGTTTAACAGTTTTGTAACTTTTCTTCACACCATTTGATATTATAATTGTGACTCAGACGATGAAATACAACCTCTGTATTGTCCTATTATTAATTTCATTTAAACATCATTTCTTATAGAACTAAAGGTAGGAAAAGAACTCATTTAAAACATTTTCTTTAAACACTCCCGATGCTTGACATTACTCTTTGAGCCTTAGGATTAATCTCAGGAACAACAAATTCTATGAGTTATTGTGAAGTTTGAAGATGATGCTTAATGTGATGTACCTAATGGAATTTACATTTGGAATGACTCACTGATTATGTTGCATTGGACTTGAGTACATGAATACGGATTGATGTCTACATCAGGTCACTTCAACCCTCTTTGTAAGATGTACTTTGCATGGATATGGCATGGATATCAACCTTGGTCCTTTGGAGGACTTTGAGGAGGCCACCTTGCACACTTTATGGAAGAATTCAAACTTCTTATGAGGACGATGGGATTCTTTGAGGATGCCACACCTTGTAGAGATGACCTAACACCTTTTTGGGAGGTGTTAACCCCTGGATTTTCACCCTTGAAAATCCTAAGGGTTAAGACCCAACATGCACTATTTGGGCTAGAATTCAAATATTTTCCTAGAGTTGTAGCACTTGTGTGAGCCAGAGGTTGGTTCCCATCAAAGACAGGCATGAGACTGATATATGGTTTTTTTTGTTTCAGAGTTGGAGCTAGCACAATTTCACATGGATTTGAGAGAGATTTATATATATAACAGGTGATCCTACTTTTTAGGAGACAATGAATGGAGACTCATTTGACATTTTTGAGCATACAATATTGGTTCTTGCATGATACTAAGCCTAATGGCATTTTTCCAGGGATCATGCAAGTAATTTATATTTTTAGTAGGTTGATATCCATGCCTCAGATCGAGATTATGAGAGTACATTATTCATCCTTGAGACATTCTGAGTCTTTTGGACCTTTTTCGGGGTGATTTGTCAGCAATTTCTATGTTTAGCATGTGGAGCACTATGGCTCGCATGTCGATTTTGATCACATATTTGTAATCCTCTCGGAAAATCGAATTGAATGAATATTATATCATTGACATGTGATGATATTCTAGTTTTAGTAGTGTCTATTTTTAGACATATGACACATGACAATGTTATCCTAGTTATCATAGATATTTTTTATAGTTTCCTATTTTTTAGGAGCATGACCCTATTTTTAGCAGTTCCTATTTATAGCAGGGGTGGTTGGCTCCAAAGATGACAAGTGGCAGGGTCAAATTCTGACATGTGGTGGAAATTCAGTGTGAAATGTGGCATCTAATTGGAATCATTTAGTGAAGGGCACACTTTCCAAGGTAAAAGCATTAAAAGAGAATTAAATAAAGTGAAGGAATGGTACATAGATGAGGTGGCAATCCCATGGAGAGGATTGATCCAATCAAGGCTAAATTCTCTCACCTAACTTTCTCTCTCTTTCCATAAATCCACTTTCCATGCAGTAATTTCACTAAATTCCCTTTTAATTCCTCTTAAACACTAAATACCTAAAAGTTAGGGAAGATTCCTCCCTTTTCCCTCTACTTGAGACACCTACACTCCTTATCTTATCACACATGAGAGATAATATTTTCTCACACTTACTTACCTCATGCGCATGAGTTCCTCTTTCCCACTCACTCTTCATGTATTCCTTCACTCCCATTCCACCTTCGATGCGCCCTCAAAGATGGTCATGGTAAAGTGCACCCATTCTCCTATATATTGAGGTGGTCTCTACAGTATCAGGGTTGGATTTTTGCAGCAACGACATACACCTATTATCTTTCTCTTCTCTTATTCTCTCTAGTCTAACTACTCTCTCTTTGAGAAAGGATAATCATTGTACCGGTTGTGGACTTGTCTATTATGGTTCAATCAACCCTTTGGAAAGCCTATAATAAAGAAGTGTTGTGTTTTTGACGAACTTTCCTTCTTGTTGGTATCATGTTCTTACTGTTGCAATTAGATCAATAGTTCTTACCAATTATTGTGATATCAATCTATCTTTTAAGTGGTTTATTTTCTTGCTTCTTTCATCTCTCTTGTGCTAACATTGCATGATCCCTCCAATCAACATAAAACTATCTTTTTCTAACGCTTTGGTGGTGTGTTTACACGTTGTCCAAAGCATTTTTTCTGCTATTTTTTGTGTGTTTTTACAGAAAATTAGTCAACTAATCGGTTTCCCACTACCTAGGGACTCCCCCCTAGGGTTGACACAAACAAACCCAAGCAGAGAGGAGGCTTTCTTGTGACAATTTGGGGAATTTCTCCTTGAATTATCACCTTCTTCATCATTTTTTTTTTCTTCTATATCAACTCACATTGGAGGGTGAAAAAGTGTGCTAACAATTTGGTGCCATTGTCGGGGAACAAAAACCTTGGTAACACAACATTTAGTGAGTTTTATTTTATCTTCTATATTTATTTTAGCTCACCCGACAACTCCACAAGATATAGGGGGGATTCCATAGGGGAAATTACACAAGAAGATCATTCGGTTTCGATTCCCTCACAAGGTCTAGTTCTAAACCTGAGCAAACTCTAAGCATATTTTATGGAACATGACTATTCTTCACCAAGAACTCCTCTAGAAGTTGGTAAGCATATTGAGTTCTTAGGTAAGTTATTTTTGACAAGCACTATGGCGAGTGTATCTTCGACATCTTCATCTTTGGTTTTATTTTCATCTCAGGCTTGTATTAGGGTAACAATTGTGCTTGTTTCTATCTCATAATAACAATATGGCCATGGCTGTGAGTGATTAAGGCCTCCAGGAAGGTGGAGATTCTCTTATTTTGACCCACTAAGTTTTGTTGCATTCCCAGATTATCCTCATGACTTCCTTGCAGGTGACTATCTTAAATGTTTACCTCGGTTCACGGGGAAGTTCAGAGTGTTGGTTGAGGATCACTTGGCTAATTTTTTAAAGGTGGTGGATGATTTTGATGTGCAACAAGAGGATGTGGTGATGAGGATGTTTGTGTCGACCCTCAAGGGGTAGGCATGAACATGGTACAAGTCCCTTCCTAATGCTTCCATTGATGGATGAGATTCCTTCCAAGAGAATTTCATTGAGAAATGGGTGAATACACGAGACATTTTCTTCTTATTCACAATTTTTTCAATTATTAAAAAGCATGAAAGTGAAACCGTTTTCCTATTTAACGCTCATTTTTCTAGATTTTACTATAGAATACCTAATGTAGTAAGGCCTAATGAAGTGTTGAGGCCACAATAATGTTGGATTATTGAGAGGGGGGGTGAATTAGTAATAGAGAAATTTAGTCCTTTTTAACCATATAATCCAAGTGTATATCAATGTATCATTATCATCCAATAACCACAGAGTAAATAAGCAATGAACAAATGAACAATCATACACATACACAGTACGCCAATGTTTTATGTGGAAACCCAAAGCGGGAGAAAAACGCATAATGCTTTTTATTATATGTCTTGAAGAATTACATTCATTGGAAGCACCAACTTCCTTTGTTTTCCAGCTGCGACTGGAAGGAGGCTCCAACCCCCTAGTTTCTCAGGCTACAACCCGAGGGAAGCTCCAACTCCTCAATTCTCTGGCTACAACCAGAAGGAGGCTATAACCCCCTAAGTTCTCCAGCTACAACCACCTGTCCTTGCCCCATCCAACCGCCCTGAATTATAAGGTAGAATGATGAAACCATTGTCACACTATCACTGTGAGATATACCACTATACAACTATATCAACCTATACCATTGATCTGCATCCAACATGTACAACTTCCCTGTAATCAATATGTACCTAAACTGAACATGTATCAACAAAAATACAACAGGTACGTGACCTGTAGGGTTGCAACACGCGTATGTACGTGATCCGTAGGATCTAAGTGTTAAGTGTATTTTTTTTTTTAAATACTATGAATGCTCAACATGTTAATATACTTTCAGCTTCTAAATAAAGGCTGTAATCTGGAAATGCAGCACTGTACATAATGAAGATAACAGGAAACGAAAACACAGAAACAGAGGATGAAAAAACACAGCAGAAAAGAGAGTCACAAATGTTGAATTTGTTAACGGAGTTCACCCCCTTCACTGGGCTACATCTCCGGGTCCCTGTCCAATGGAACTGATCCAATTAATCTTCAAAAACTGGTACACAATGGTTACAATAACATCTTCAGCAGACTCTGAGCAGCTATGAGACAATAGTACTGTGCAAAATACTAAAAAACTACAAGTTCTGGAAAGCTTACAAAGGTTTTCAACAATAAGAAAACCACAGCATAATGTAGATGATTCTACAAGCAACAGTGTTTCATCAAAATGTCTCTACAGCTGTTAAACTTCTCCTCCCTTGTGCACAGGCTGAATCCTCCTTTATAGCGCACCGGCCTCTCAGCATAATAATGTTCCAATCAAATGCTGAACATAAAAGATGCTCCGAGTTATGGCAGAACGAGAATGATGCTGTAGTTCTTCTCTTAACAGAAATTATTCCTCTATTTCATTCCCAGCCGAGCTATCAAGTAGCAAAAAAATAACCTGTCGTGGCCAAATCTATGTTATAATAACAATCCTCATCAATGATCAGTTAAGTGGGAGGTTATGCTTGGCATAGACTCGATGGCATACACGGAAATAGAAATAACAACGAACCAACGGGTCTACTCATGCTTGCCAATCATTCAATGGTTCTTTTTAATGTTTCCGATAACTATTTTCCACATGTTATAACTCTGTTCTGAACAGATGGACTTCCCATTTTTCTTTATTAAATGGTTATATGCCACAACCTAGAAGTTCCCAGCTAAACTGGATGGTACTCCGCCAAAAGCTCTGCCAAAACGAGTCAATGAACCCGCACACAAGCGTGTTTCCCATTGCCACGAAACCACCCTTCAAAACAATATAAACCATGCACAAACGGATATTGCACACTCATAGAACCGATACATGTACTGGAACCTTGATATATATAGTAATGTATGGAACGCACTATGTGATAGCCATAAGGGATGTGGAGTCTCGCACTATGTGAATATTGCATAGTTTAAACCTTTTTTTTTTAAACACATTGTAACGTTCCCATATATCATATGTATGATATATTAACATAGCATAATGCACCATGTGTGGCAAGCAATATAAAAAGGCTTAGTAAAGAGCTTAACATCTGAAGAGCGAAGTATACCCATAACCATTGTACCATTGGATCATATAACTTGAGGATGCAAAATCCATTCGGATCATTCCTACCCATTGGAGAGCTTTTGGACCACCAAAAGCCTGAATTATTCAACAAGTAAGTGAGGG
>ML776553.1:4244457-4269144 GCA_009831015.1 Picea engelmannii | reverse complement strand
ACATAGATCTGTAACTTGTCACTGTATCAAGACTGTAGATGTACCCTGTGCATGCATCCTCATACATAACCTTTATCCAAAGCATATATATCTCTCTCTAGTCATGTGTCATATATGTGTGTGTAATCATGAACAATTATAATAACCCTCACATGATCTATTCATCAAACCCTTTTTGATATTCAACCTCTCAATACATCAACCACTTCACAAATACAAGCTCTCAACCATGTACCAAAAAAACCCTTAGCCATATGCCAAGAAATACAAGATGTGCCTCAACAAGAAGTATCAATGAAAAAAATACCAGCACTGTATTTCTATAGATATGAATTATAAATAATATCCCATGCAACCACTAGTCTCTCTAGGGAGAATTCTCAAATCTCCATAACCATTTCTCATGCATACATCAAAATCCAACTATTCGTAGAAATAAGACATACCTTTTGAACCAATGGATAGATCTGATGTATCTGAGCACTGTATACCTTCTTGGGAGCTTGATCTCAGAATCTAGAACCTTTGCATATTCATCTCTTCAAGTTTCCATGGCTTTACCAACATGTACACACCCTAATACACTACCAACCCACATACGCCTCAGTATGTATACACCCTAATACACTGTCAGCTTGCGTACGCCTAAGAAACTAGGGTTTTTTAGTATTCGCTGTAATTCCAAAACTATCTCTGTCAACCCTTCGTACTACCTTAGTCTTTCACAACTTCATATGTATCAATGAATACTTGCAATAAGCCTTACACAACAAAATATATTCAATGTGTTCAAGTGTGATTAAATGAGAGAGCCTTGCCTCTTATTTATACTTTCATGTAGCATCCCACTTTCCTTAATTTAGGGATTTATCCATTAACTTTATTATTTAAATAATTTCTTTTGCAAACACTTTGACTTTTTGGGGCTTCTAGATGACTCATGAGGGTCCTCCAACTTCACATGGCCATAACTCTTTAACCGTGAGGAGTTATGTGACATTACACATACCACCAAAAGTGACATGCCAAACACTATACATATAGGATAGTTTCACTGACAAATTCATTGACCTTTATCTCATTATTCCAAAATTAAGCATGGGTTCTGTAACCATACTTCTAGGATAACTCAATCTGCAAAGCATCTTCCCATGAAGGCTTTCAACCTAAGGGGACCACTTTGGAGTTCATCCATTTGTACTTCTTATAAACCATGAAAAGACAATAATGATTCATATTTAAATCAAACAAACTTGGGTCCATTACCCAAACCTTTGTGCTACCAGAGTTTCTTCAAGGGTTGACATCAATGAAAACTAACCTTAATCAACAATCTCCCCCTTTGGCATTGATGGAAACACTTCGATGCAATACTAAAATCATGTCATGCAATACTGAAGTCATATCACTTATGCTCCCCATAGAACCATGCCTCTATCCTCTGCATCTATGTGACCATTTATCCCCCTGGAATCATTCCTCTATCCTTTGCATCTGATAAATCTCTCCCCCTTTGTCATCAATGGCAAAGGTATCTTTCCATCCCAGGATTCTCCCCCTGTAACATCCCCGACCACCCAAGAGGGGCCATGCTACTCCAGAAAACTTTTTTATTCTCTACTCAACATATTGTAACATACCCAATATCCAACTGAGCTATGCCACATAAAATTTTCAAACTGCATGCAATTAAAACATATACACACAGAACTATTGTGGAACTTTATATATAGAATGTAAACAGACAAATGCATTCTGTAATTGCACGAATTCATACTGAAATAACAATAGACATATACATGCAACATACACCAGCAACATATACATGCAATACCCATAAATATAAAGACAGTTATAACCACACACAAGATAAACCCATAAAAATAAACACATATATAATAATGAAGTATGTAAATTTATCACACAATTGTCACTTCTCTTGGTAAGAATATCACCAAATGCATGCATACCTTCCATGTACCTTCCAACCTTAGACCACATTGCTCATCACTCTCAGCAGTGGGTCACCCCCGAGCTAGGACTAAACTCCACCCGGGTAAAGGGATTCCTAACCAGGATGATGTCTCATAGACAACAAGAAATACTCCGTCACAGGTGCCAACTCAAACTAACAACCTACAGTCCCTCATCCCCCACATGCCTGTCCCACCCCGGGAAGTGTGCCGCTTATCTGCTCAATAGTCCTTCAACTTCCCCACTTCCTTTCTGGGATTCCGCAATAGGCTAGATAGGAAGTCTTAGAGCCCTGTAGCTGCAGTTTATCACCTTCAAGAAATCAATTCCTAACAATTCTCTCACCCAGAGAGAAATTTCTCATGGGCCTGACAACCCGCTTCTTTGGTCTAGCTCCCAAGCTAACCAACTACACAAACATGTATGGGTTCAGATACAGGTTCAGGTACAGTGACATGAAGTTACAGAGGATAGCTCAATGAGTGTGTGGAAACCCATGGAATGGCTTCTTGGATGATTGAATGATGGAAGGAATAATTGGAAAATGAACTAAGGCCAAACTATATGTAAGCATGTCCCCAACTTGACACTTGTCACGTTGGGAGCTACTTTGGCCCACTTGTCCCTATCCTTAGGACTTAAGATAAAATAATTATCCATACTTTATACTTTAAGAAATATTAATATAATATTCCTTTTTGGCTTAAGCTCCCTAGATTAGCCCCTTTTCCTTAACTTTTATCCCCCCCTTTCCCTAACTAGTGGAGTTTAGTCCCCCATACTCTTTTATCATGGTCGGTCTGCATGCAACGATGTATTTTATTAATGATGAGACATATACAAAATAAGGTGCACTGGCCTTTAGCATCTAGGATCTCTGGCCTAATACAAACATAATCCTCCTAGCTTATAATAAATGGATCACCATCCTATAAAACATAACATATATACAAAGTCTCCCTAGCCTCAAAATCGTGCGCACTTAAGTTACTGCACGCAGTATCCTGGAATGTGCACACTTCATCATTTTACTGCGCAGTACATGCGCGCACTATACCATGGATGGTGCATACAAAAGTGATATCAAACAACTCACCAGCTTATGTACATTTGTATTTACATTTACAATTAGGTTCGGACTAGGGATATTACAATCCCCTCCCCTTATTTATGCATTGTCCTCAGTGCATTATGTACACATATACAACAAACTTCAAAAAATCCTCAAAAATATGTGGGTATTCTGCATGCATTGCATCCTTATGTTCCCAAGTAGTGTCCTCAGGACTGTACCAGGTCCATTGGACCTTTACAAGCCCTATGGCTCGATTCCAGAGTTGTTTGATTTTCCAGTCCATATTGCGTACCAGATGCACTTGGAAAGCGCCTTCTTGCTCCACCTGAATCACATTCCAATCAATAACATGATTAACATAAGGTATATATTTCTTGAGCAATGATACATGTAATACATTATGAACAGACATATATGCAGGCAATGCAATCATATAAGCTACTGGACCAATCCTCTCTAGGATTTCAAACGACCCACAATAATGAGCTGCCAACTTTGAACAATTTCCCAACTTCAGGGAACTTCTGTTGGCTTTCACTTTCAAAAATACATGGTCTCCCACTTTAAATTCCTTGTGAGTTCTCCCCTTATCAACACAACTTTTCTGCCTATCTTGGACAGCCTTTAAAGTTTGTTTTATTTTCAACATTTGCTCCTCCATTTCCCTGAGTAAATATGGCCCAACCACTGTTCTATCTGCTGGGTTATCCCAACTTACTGGTCTGTTGCACTTTCTGCCATAAAGTGCCTCAAATGGGCTCATCTTTAGAGATGTTTGGTACCCATTGTTATAAGAAAAATCTACTAAGTGTAGGTAGTGTTCCCATTTTGATGGTTTATCCATCACATACATCCTTAACATATCCTCAATCACTTGATTCACCCTCTCTGTTTTTCCATCTAATTCTGGATGATAAGTTGTACTAAAATTCAAATTTGTTCCAAATCCATTAAATAATCCTTTCCAGAAATTTGAGGTAAATTTTGGATCTCTGTCGGACACAATTGTCTTGGGTATGCTATGTAATCAAGCTATTTCTGTCATATAAATATCAACAATGTTGGATGCCTTGTGAGTGATCTTATCTGGAATAAAATGAGCACCTTTAGTAAGCTTATCCACCACTACCATGATATAATCATGTTGCTTGTTTGTTCTGGGCAGTTTGGTGATGAAATCCATTGTTACAACTTCCTGTTTCCACTTAGGAATGGGTAATGGCTGTAGCAAACCACTTGGGTGTCTATGCTTAGCCTTTACCTTTTGACATTCAAAAAATTTGGCAATAAAATCAACAACCTCTTTCTTCATGCCTGACCAATAATATTGGCTCTTGACAGCTGCAATAGTTTTCTGATAACCTGGGTGCCCATCATAAGGTACATTATGCATTTCTCCCAATATCAGATTTTTCAATTCCAGGGAATTTGGTACATAAATTATGCCCCTGTACTTCATAATTTCATCATTATCTAGCTCATATTCTTCAATTTTCTGTTGCAAATTACTTGCTGTAATTTTGACACTATTTCCTTGTATTGCAAATCTAATTTTGCAGCCTCTAAAATTCTGTCCTTCAAATCTGATTGGTACATGCTAATGGATGTGGCATGCAATTCATGCACTCATCTGCTGAGTGCATCAACCACTTTGTTCTCTTTCCCCTTGATATGATTTATATCAAAGTCATATTCATTGAGAAATTCTAACCATCTTCTTTCCCTGGCATTTAGAGTTGGCTGATCAAATAAATATTTCAGACCATTATGGTCTGTCCTCAGTTCAAACCTTTTCCCCATGAGGTAGTGTCTCCATTTCCTCAAGGCATGCACTATGGCCGCCAACTCTAAATCATGAGTGGCATAGTGTCTTTCATGATCCTTCAATTTCCTTGATTCATAACATAGAACAAACCCATTTTGACTGAGGACTCCACCAAGTCCTTCGTTACATGCATCTATGCATACAATGAAGTCTTCATTTGGATCTGCAATCCTTAGTATTGGATCACTTGTTAATAATTGTTTCAAGTGTTGGAAACTCTTTTCACAATCCAATGGCCACTGAAACTTCACACCCTTCTTTTGTAAGGAAGTGATTGGGTGTGCAATCTTTGAGAATGCTTCAATAAATCTCCTATAGTAGCCTACAAGGCCTATGAATGATTTGACCTCTATCACATTCTTTGGTGCTGACCATTATCTAATGACTTCTATCTTCTCAGGATCCACTGCTATCCCATCCTTTGAAATGATATGTCCCAAATAATGAATTTTCTTCTGATAAAATGAGCACTTGCTCAATTTGGAATACAATTGATGCTCCCTTAATACTTGCAACACCATCCTCAAATGATGATCATGCTCTTCTTCTGACTTGGAATATATAAGAATGTCATCCAAAAAGATAATGACAAACTTGTCTAAATATTCTCGGAAAACACCATTCATTAAGCACATAAAACAACCGGTGCATTTGACAACCCAAATGGCACCACCGTGAACTCATAATGACCATACCTTGTCCTAAAGGCGGTCTTGCTGATTGATCCAGAATCGGATCCAGAAGCCTGACAGGGCTCAAAAAGGCTAAAAAATGAAAGTGTTCGGAATCCGATGAAACCAACGCCATTACGTTCGTCTTGTCTTCCTGATTCCATCCATATATTTACTTCGTCAAACAGGCTCTGTATGCGAAAGATATTGCGTTCTGTCCGAAAACTCAAATAGGCAAAAAAATGGGTGACTGTACAGTCCGTACAATGCCACGTGGCAGGCTGACTGTATAGGCCATACGGCCGTACAACTGACGTGGCAACTTCTAGTGACGACACATGGCAGGTGATGGAGTTTATGACCAGTACAGTTGGACCAGTCAGAGGGTGACACGTGTCACCACTGTAAGGGTGACATGTGGCACAGGTTGACGTGGCATGGATGACGTCAGCAGGCTGACTGGGCAGGTAAGGTGATGGGTGGCAGAGTACGTGGAAGACACGTGGACCATCTGGCACTTGACAGGTGGTAGTTTCTGATTGGTAGTGGAGGTGCCACGTGGCCCAGTCATGGGCTGCCATGTGGCACCCTATGGTTGGATCTCGGGTTGTGTAAAATTTTGGGGTCTCCACCGGAGTCGAACCCCCGACCTCTTCCGCACTATGGACTAGAAGGACCGGGCTAACCACCCGCTCCACTAGTGTTTCTTATTAGTTATATGGCAAAAAATGTATTTGAGTTTGGTTAAAGCTTTATTCGGAGGTGGAAAGGGCTGGGGCTTAGCCCCACCCCATGGTTCATTATGTTTATGCGACCATAGAGTCTGGACAGGAGGGCTTACCATATGCGCGGGAGTAATGGGATAGGGCCTAGCCCTCAGATTTTGGCGCTACCATATAACCACCTCCAGTTTTGGTGCACGTGACCAGGGCTACAACCGACAGTCAGAACATATATTTGGGCCGAGGATCCTATGCAAGTGCCCCACGACCAGGAGCTAGCGCCGGGTATGGGCCAGCGCTCAGCCCTTTAGGCTGGTGCTTGGCCATATTAAGTACATGTGACCGAGAATAGGGGGCACGCGCCCAACCCTAGGGGCTAATTCCCTATTATTAAAACAAAAGTGGGTTTTTTGTTATATAGTTCTGATTTTTAATTGATTTTGCCTGTAACTAATGGATTTTATCCATTTTTGGGAGATATTGGGCATTTTTGGAGCCCAAATTTTGGGAGGAAGTTGGGGATGGATAAACAACTTCAGATATATATAAACCAGGCCTGTTTGAGGCCATGGAGGACAGTTAGAGCAGAGTTATGCTGAAGGGAAGCCAATCCAAAGCCATTTTTATGCAGGGAAGCTATTGAGGAGCAGACACTTGCGGGCCATTTTTGGGAGCTCTGGACATCCGTTTTGCATGTCGTTTTCTTTGCTGGGTTCTAGATATCTGGAAGAACATGACCAAATCAGTCTTGTAGCCAATTGGCACTTCTGTGATGTACTTTTGATCTTTTGAACAGAAATAAAGAAGCCTCCCCCACAGAGACAAAGGCCCGAAGACGTAGGGAACGTTGTGCCGAACTCCGTTATCAATTCTCTTGTTATGGTTTGCTGTTTATTACTTCATTTCAGATCTGCATATGTGTATATGGCTGTCATAATTCCTCTCTTTTCCTCATTCTTTCATTAAGCTTCTCATATGGTTAATTAACACATGCAAATTAAAAACTCAACCATATTCATTAAAAGATCCTACGGATCAAGTGGTATCAGAGCTAGTTGACGTTTAGATTTGAGTTTTGCATGTTAACCAGGGAAAAGATACAACATGGTGAAGGCGATCTTGTTGCAGAGAATCCATTAATTGGATTGAGAAAGAGAGCTTCTCACAGCGAGAAGATGGCATCGGAAGAAGGGATTTCTCAAGATGAGAAAGAGTTCCGGAAAACATTCCTTGCTATGTCGGAGATGGTTAAAGTTTTGTACGAGGATTACTTGGAACGGAAGAGACCAATTTTGGGTGAATCTTCAAAGGGAAAAAGTGAAGAGGAAGAGGATCATCCTCAGATTCCTCCTTCACCTCCATCATCACCTCCTTCTTCTCCTTCTTCTTCAAGTTCAAGTTCTAAATCTAATGGAAAGAAAAATGTTTATAAGCATAAAAATGAAATGCCATTGTTAAAACTTGATGTTAAATTTGAGTTTCCCATATATGATGGTGAAGTAAATGCAAAGAAACTTGACAATTGGATCAGGCAGATGGAGGTTTACTACAGACTACAACAGATCAAAGATGAGGCCACACAAATCAAGTTGGCATCTTTGAGACTTGCAGGTACAACTCTCATCTGGTGGAAAAGCAAGTTGCAAAATGGAACACAAAAAGTGGGTAAGGTATTTCCATCATGGAAGAGTTTTATTTATGCACTTAGGAAACAATTCTGTCCTTTGGGTTATAAAGAAAAAGCATTAATTGAATGGCAATCTTTAAAACTAAGAAAGGGACAAACAGTGCAAGAATACACTGATGGATTTCGAAAAATGGCATTAATGTTAGACATCCCTTTACAAACACAAGAAACTCTTATGAAGTATATAGGAGGTTTACCTGCGCATATTAGAAACATTGTTTTCATGTTTGGACCCACTAACCTTGATGAGGTTTCTGTTCAAGCTACATATATTGAAGCAGGAAAAGCATGTGTGTCAGGGGAATCATCGTCTTCAAGGAAAGAGGACAAGAGGAAAATGCATGGCAAGAATTCAAATGCAGTGACGAGGAAGGAAGGAAAGCCCTCTTGCAAGCATTGCAAGAAAGAGGGACATGATGAGGACATATGTTGGCAGTTGCATCCCAAGAAGAGGTATGCAACATACGAAGAAGGAAGGGTACACAAAACCCTTCACCAATGCCTTCGGATCCAAAGGAGAAAAGGGAAGAACTGTCACAAATGATTCCATTCGGAATCTGCACGCATGCAAAAACAAATAGATCTGCTGTCTCAGATACTTCAGCAAAACAACCTTGGAGATCGCATCCCTGAGGGTGCAAAGAAGAAGAAGCCAGAAGATCCGAATTCCAAGAAAGACAATTCTAGCCATGCCTTGATTGCAATCAACTCTTCTCCCGATGCTTGGATTGTAGATTTAGGAGCATCATATCACATGGCTGCCTCAGAAGCATTTTATTCTTCTTTGGATGCATGCAAAGGTCCTCCTATTATGATGGGGGACAACTCTTCTGTTGAAGTCACCGACAAAGGAAGGATTGAACTCACCAACGGAAGCTTCGAGAACGTGATGCATGTTCCCAAGCTTTATGTCAACCTTCTCTCTATGTATTAGATGGCGAATTTTGGCACCGGAAAGAAAGTTGTATTCACACCAAATTCCATGGACATATACGACATGCAAACCAACTCCAGGGTTGCTACCG
Organism: Picea engelmannii; assembly: GCA_009831015.1. Classification (NCBI taxonomy): domain Eukaryota; kingdom Viridiplantae; phylum Streptophyta; class Pinopsida; order Pinales; family Pinaceae; genus Picea; species Picea engelmannii. The sequence goes on along the minus strand of ML776553.1, from coordinate 4,260,165 downwards.
GTGAGGTAAATCATCAGTCTAGATTGTATACATTTTCTGAATTCATTGAACCTGATTCTGCGTTATTGCTTACTCATGCTAATGAAAGTAGTAGGATATGGCACAAAAGGTTTGGGCATTTGAATTTCAGATACATGCAACAACTTAGCAAGCACAGATTAGTTGATGTCTACCAGACATCCATTTATCCAAGGGAGTATGTGAGGGATGTGTTCTCAGAAAACACCCTCAAGAGAAATTCGTCAAAGGAAAGTCTCAGCGAGCTTCCACACCTTTAGATCTGATCCACAGTGACCTCATGGGTCCTTTTCCGCATCCATCGATCAACAAAGTGAGGTTTTTTCTCATTTTTGTTGATGATTTCTTTCGTTTTACTTGGATCTACTTTCTCAGGCAAAAATCTGAGGTCTTTCAACACCTCAAAGATTTCAAAGATTTGGTTGAGACACAGTCTAGAAAGAAGATCAAAGTCCTCTGAACTGATAACGAGGGAGAGTATGTGAATCATGAGATTCATAATCTTTACCATGAGGCAGGGATTCAGTTACAACATACAGTTCCCTACACTCTGCAGCAAAGCGGAGTTGATGAGCGGAAAAACAGATCTCTAAAGGAGATGACATCTTGCATGTTGCATGCAAAGTCACTACCACATAAACTATGGGCCGAAGAACTTAACTGTGCAACATACATCCAAAAAATATCTCCTCATAGATCTGTCAAGGATAAGACCCCCTATGAGGCTTGGAGTAGCCTCAAACCGGAAGTGGCCCACTTTCACATTTTTGGTTCACGTGCATGGGCCCAGATTCCCTCTAAAAAGAGGAAGGCACTTGATCCACAGAGCACTGAGTGAATTTTTGTTGGATACCCCAACGGTGTGAAGGGATATCGACTTATGATCTTTCCTCAGATCGACTCATCATTGAATGTAGTGTCCAATTCAAGGAAAGTGCCTCGCATGTACCTCAGCAATCGCATGTAGACACCTTCACTCTTCCACCTGTCCGAGATGATGAGCATGCACATGCTGACTCTTCTTCAAATGAGAGTTCTGATTCATAGGAATCAGATTATTCAGATTCAGATTCATATTTAGTACAGTCAGATGCAGAGTCAAAGCATCCAGATGCAGTTGCAGAGCCAGAGCAGAGGCCCAAGTGGGCACATACTACTCTTCAGGATGCAGGGGATCTCGTTGGTGATCCAACCGATACTAGGAGGACTCGATCTAATTTCGAGGAGCCTCCTATTGCACTCAATTCCACTAAACCATTTCCTTCCAGGCATCTTTTCTTGGCTCAGTCTTCAGATCCACAGTCTTATGGCGAGGCTGCTGGAGATCCCTTTTGGGAATCCGCCATGCAGGAGGAGTACAACTCCCTCCTCGAGAACAAGACTTGGGATCTGGTTCTCCTTCCTTCTGGGAGGAAAATTGCTAGATGCATATGGGTCTACAGGACCAAGAGCACAACGGATGGACAGATCAACAAATACAAAGCCAGGCTTGTCACCAAAGGCTTTCAATAGGTTCATGGTATTGACTATGATGAGACCTTCACTCCTGTAGAGAAGATGGATTCCATACGATTGGCACTTTCCATTGTGGCAACCAAGGGATGGGAAGTCCATCAGATGGACGTGAAGAATTCATTTCTTCATGGTGATCTCTCTAAGGAGATCTACATGGAGCATCCCTAGGGATTTATGTAGGACTCATCTTTGGTTTGTCGAATGAAGAAGTCACTTTATGGCCTAGAGCAGGCTCCGAGGGCATGGTATGCCAAGATGGACTCCTAATTGTTGTCACAGAACTTTGTATGTTGTAAATCAGACCTGAATGTATACATGCTCAGGATGGCTGATTCACTTCTACTTTTAGTTCTGTATGTCGATGATTTGCTGATCACCGGTTGCTCGACTTCAGTGATAGCTGCAGTCAAGAGGATTCTTCATGACAGGTTTTTGATGATGGACATGGGTCTGCTACACTTCTTCCTTAGACTTGAGATTAGCCATGATGCATCAAGCATCAAACTGTCTCAAGCCAAGTATGCACAAGATCTCCTTGAGAGATTTCACATGACAGACTGGAAGTCTGCTCCGACTCCTTTCTTATCAATATTCAAACTTGAGGATGGAGGGGAGACTCCACTGGTTGAAAACACACTATACAGACAGCTAGTGGGGAGCTTGTTGTATCTCACACACTCCAGACCAGACCTCTCATATGCAGTTGGCATAGTTTCCAGGTTCATGCAGGAGCCGCATGAGCTACATTGGAAAGCTGCAAAGAGTATCCTTTGATACGTATAGGGTACCATCACCTTTGGGATTCATTATGCAATAGACTCTACATTAGATCTCATTGGGTTTGCTGATTCCGACTGGGATGGCGATAACATTGATCACAAGTCCACATCTGGTTACTCACTCAGTCTTGGTTCTAGGCCTATCTGTTGGTCGAGCAAAAAGCAAGATGCCATTTCTCTATCTTCAGTTGAGGCAAAGTACAGAGGGGTAGTTAACATAACCATTCAGGCTATGTGGCTACAACATTTTCTCACTGAGTTGGGCATTCAGTTTCATCAGCCGATCGTCATCTGGTGTGACAACCAGAGCACTTTGAAGTTCTGCAGAGATCCAGTTTAGAGGCAGCGGACGAAGCACATCGAGATCCACATGCACTACATCCGGGACTTGGTACATGAGGGGATCATCGACTTACAGTTCTGTCCTTCAGTAGAACAGACGATAGAAATTTTCACCAAGACCTTCACTAAGCGGAAATTCCATTCTCTGCGAGGTCGTCTTGGAGTGAAGGACACAGTTGCCTAGCAACTGTAGTTCTTCTTTTTTTACATACATTGTACCTTGAGGGGGGGTTTTTTCCATGAGGTTTTTCCTCTTTCCTCACTTTATTTTCATTGTATCTTTTGTACTTGGGTACCTAACATGGCCTCATTGCCGGGACCCAATATTTATTTTCACCATAGTGATGTTCAGGGGGGGTGTTGGAGTTACTTCATACACACCTAGGATTTATTTTTCCTAAGGTTTTTATTTGTTCATTAGTCATAATCAGTCATTATCCAGTCTCCTATATTTTGGGAGAGAATATTTCACCTGGAGAATATTCTCTTTCAGTTCACACTTCAGTTTGACTAGTTGAGTTGAGTTTAGATGTTGCATTGGGATCATCACCATGCTAATTCGACCTTGCCTTGGTATCATCACCAAAGTGGAACATTAACCTTGATTCCTTGAGTTAAATCCTCACTACTTTCTGTTCAGTCAGTTAACCGAAGACTAGTTGACTAGTTAACTCAACTAGGTGGCAGTTCACTCCCGTAACTGCCTGAGAGACTAGAATAGGTGGTAGTTCACTCCTGTAACTGTTGGTGTGTGTCCATATCACTCTAGACCACCACTATGGTGACTTGGTTCACCTCAAGTTGAACTCATTGAGTTATACAGAGTATATCATGTGTAAATTATTCATTATTCACAACGGTTAATGAGAATTCTTTCCATTCTTTCTCTCCTTCTTCTTATTTTTCCAATTCTCTCTGCAAATGTGTGTATCATTGTTTATCTAGATCCATTTTGTGCAGGTTCAACACATTTACATCCCATAGGGTCGTACACTACGACAATGTCTCTGTGGATGGGTATTCTGGAAATAGTGTATTGTAGTGAATAGAGCACCCAACAATCTATCTTCAGACCAACGCCCAACGACCACCATTCTATTCATCGATATGTCTATCTTCAAAACAATTATTTTGTTTAAAACTCTTCTTCAGATCTGAGACTACGTTGGATAGAGAATATGAAGAGCCATTGTTAGACAGAGAAGGGACTGCACTCGACATTTTCTTAAGCTAACAGTTTGATTGCGGTTGTGGGTGTTGTGGGTTCAGTTTCAGATTTGAAACATGCCCTAGATCGACCATTACCTTCAAAACATGCCTTATTTTGGCCTGGAACCCTTAGTTTGTTCCATACGTGCCCCAACTCAGTGGAAAACATTGTAAAAGATATTCATTCTCTCAAAACACAGATTGAATTTCTCTCTCAAGACTGGTAGATATCTGTGGATCCAGTCACTGCGTGTAGGTGTATGAATTAGCAAATTCATTCATAACCTAATGCAAGTTTGCAACTTAGTTATCACGGATCTACAAGTGGAGATTAAGTTTACACAAAAATCAAGGGAATTGCGTACACATCAAATCTGCTTAGCGCCCCATCTTTCCAACTCTCAATTCATCATAGGAGGTCCAGAGTTAAAAAAAATGGTATATTTTATTATTTTCTAAACAAATTCCACAAGATCTGCTCATTTAACTACAATCATATTGCAAACAAGAAGATACCAACAAATTCAACAACTAGATCATGGTTGTCTTTTATTTCTAGTAATTTGTTCTACAAGGCGAGAGAGAAGCAAATCTGTTGGCTTAATGATGCATTTGCATGCATGGCTTTATGAACATCGATGCAAGGGTCTTTGTCTGCGTATTTAATGGCATTCATCTCCGAGCGGGAAGCAGATCTATTAAAATCTCTATTGAGAGATTTGTGCACCCATCGATTCAAGAATGGCACAAACATTGACATCTTCTTCGCTATGCTATAAAGTAACTCTTATGTTGGACGTGAGTGAATATTGAAAGACTCTTAGTCATTTAAAAAAAAAGTTGCATGCATATAAGACAAGTCTATGCACACATTTTAAGAAACCTTTTTTAATAATATGGGTTTTTAAATTATAAAACATTGTAATAGTTTCATTGGGAGCCATAAGAAGACAAATTTTGTCTTTTTTGTATAACATTTGTAAAGGAGAAATAAGTTTATTTTTGTAGTTTGAAGGGGAGAGGTTATTTTTGTAAATGTCTTTGAGGTATTTACTTAAGAGGGGCATATTGAAGTATATGGTAGAATATTTTAAGGAGGGGTATTTTTTAACTATGTTGTAAACTGGGCATTTTGTAAAATCAAAGTAACTTTTACTTTGAGGGGGAACAAGCAGTGAATACAAGAAAAAGAAACATTGTAATTTTTATTTCTTTTGTGGTTACGAAAGAAATAAGGAGTGATAAGGAGTTAAATTTTGAAAATTTAAGCAAATTGTATCAAGTTTTTTCCAGAGTTGACTAAAGCCAAGTATACAACTTAGTTACTCTTCTTCTTCTCAAGCGACTATACGAGGGTCAAGGACAAGCCTCGATAGTTCGTCTTCTTTTTGCGGTGCATTGTGTAGTGTGGTTGGTGGCTATTTTTTGAATGTATGGATGTTTAATGTCTAGTTTTGACATAACCATAATTGTAACACATTACACATGGAGTACACAACAAGTTAAGGAAATGCAAGCTCACATAATTCAAGCACAATCAAGCACATATGAGTGAGCATTTACTAGCAATCAAATCACATCAATCAAGGCAATACAATCAAATTAATCAAAGGAGCAATTCAAATCATTGCAGCAATGGACACATCAAGCAACTAATATTCAAGGACTATAAACATCATCAAAGCAATCAAATTTGAAGATCACTTCAACTTCAACATCAACTTCAAGTAATGTACTTGCAATAATTTTTTTGTAAGTGTCAAAATAAAATTGAGTTGAATTGTATTTATCAGGTGCATTCTCGGTTGAGCCCGACACCCAAGAGTCTTTTGTCATTTTTGAGTCGAAATTGACAAGGATGAGTAGTTGAAACTCAAGTCATTGTAATCACAAGTTTGGATTCAATTTCGGTGGTAACCGACATCCTCAACTCTTGGAAGAAAGCAAGAAAAGTTCAAGTGAGCGAGTACAAGCGAGCAAGAAGAGAAAGTAAACGAGAAGTTCAAGCAAGCGTGTTCAAATGGAGCGAAGTCGTGAATTATTAGAGTTATTGAAAACTCTAATAAAGACCACTGAAGACAACACAATGATATTGAACAAAACAACTCTTCAATCAATGATAACTTGTTTGCAAGTGACGCAAGCTAAAGTTAGACTACTTCAAGCACAATCCCAACTATTGAATGACAGGTTGATAAATCTCAAAAATCAACAACCAATGAAGTATTCTGAACTAGTTTTTTTGAGAACAACCCTCTCTATAATGACGATGATGATAATGATGATCAACAGTCAGTGAAGGAGAACCTCAACGAGCCAAATTCAGAAGCAACTTCCAATGAGATGAAGTTGTTCAAGTTCAACATAATCAAACTCAGAATACTCTTTCCAAGCCCATCATTAGACCTTGGGAAGAAATCATCTACAACAAGAATAGAACAAGACTAGGATATGACAAGGAAGTTACCTTTCATATTCCCAATTATTCCAGACCAATCAAGTTCCAAAGTGTTGGATTCCTTCAAGAATATTCACTTTCACCTGTTCAAGTTCAACATCATAATGCGACATGCCAACATTTTAATCGAGTTGGTCACATGGAGAATCAATATTTTGATCTCCATCCTTGCCAACATTGTGGCAAGCATAACCATTCTTCAGACACATGTTCAAAATTGAAGAAACCTGCAAGATTGAAGATTCACTATGAGTGGATCGATCCTTGGAAATGGTCATCAACAACCAAGCGATTATATAAGTATTACCAAAGAATTCAATCTCGAATAAAGACCAATCTTGTATCACATAACATTTTTGTACCTCACATAAATGGTCCCCTTATGGTGTAGCTTTTGAGCATGGCCCTCACGGGATGAGATAACATGTGGTTTTTTCTGCATGCCCACTTTTTGTTGTACTCAAATGGAACAAGTGTGGTACTCTCTTGAGCATAGAAAGGGGGAGTACAATGATGAAACTCTCATGCACCTTAAGGGGGGGAGTTCAAAATTTCAGTGATGATGGTTCATGAAACCACTTGTGGTATCTCCTTTCAGCTGACAAGGAGGGGAATTGATGATGGAATTGAAGATGGTTGTCATACACAAAGTTTCGACAACAAAAAACATCAAGTATGCCAGATGGGCATGAAATTTTCCAAATGGGCAACAATCTGTAGATGACATAATTTGGAAGGATTATGGTTCAATGACTTGCAATTGAATCATACACATTATACATTGGGATGTTGTTGGACACCTAAAAGTGTCAAAATTGGTTAGTGTTCATCCAAAAACCATCAGATACATGGTATCAATTGGTTAGTGGTCATCCCGAACCACAGATTCAGAGAGCACTTTCAGTGATACACTAAAATTAGAGTGGTGATACTACATGTTCACCAATTAGCCGAGGACATCAGATTCTTCTAGATCAAATACTTGGAAAAATGATCAAATTGTCAAGAAATAAGGGAATGTTCAGATATTACAAGTATTCACTTCCATATCTTAGCTCTCTTCCAGTTCATTTCAGATGAACAAATTCAACATCCAGATTGGTGTTTTTCAGGCAGTTCTTCATTGTGACTCAACTGAGGAGTTTCAACATGAAGACACGAAGATATACCAACTTATGCAACTACTTTGTTGGTATTGTTGTTTGGACTTATGATTGAGGGGGGAAATGTTAGCCTCTTTCTCATATACAATCATTAAGTCTTTATGTACCACCTTTGTATATTTTACATGCTAGGATATAGTTGTTATCCTAAGTGTGTTTCTAGATTTCTATATTTGGTACTCCTACCTTATCTCCTGATGAGGTGTCGATGTGAGAACAATTGAGGTGGTTTCATTATTGTATTATATATTTGTATCATTAAGATGAATACAATGTTGAGAATTATGGCTTGAGGCCTTTTCGACCAATCTTCTTGTCCTAATATTCTTATGCTCAATTTCTTCACTCATTATGTAAGGAGTCTTTGACATTGGAGCTGCTCCATGCATTAAATTTATAGAGAAATAAATATCTCTCTTTGGGGGTAGTCCTGGTACCTCCTTGAACACATATTCAAAATCTTTCAGCACTACATGATCTTCTAAATTTGGCACCTTATCTTTAGGTGTCTCTTCCGTAAGAGCTGCAAATATTTGACACCCTTTTCTATAACATTTCTTCAGCTGTAATGATGAAATTTCTCTGATGGTTACTGCCCTGGGAATTCCCTGCACTTTCCTTAGGTTCCCTTACTCATCCAAGCAAGTAAATGCATTTTTATGACAATCTAGGATAACATGATGCTGATCCAACCAATCCATCCCAATTAGAAAGTCATAGGAACCTAAAGGGAAGATGTTCAAATCTTCCCTGGTGTTCAGTCCATTCATTTCCATAAGACATGACTTAACCATCTCATTAACTTTTCTTTTGGCTCCGGTATCCAGTTGCACCAACCAATATTTTCCATGCTTGCTTCTTGGCAAATGAAAACTTTCCACCATCTTAGGATCTATATAACTATGACTAGCTCCAGAATCAATTAAAATAGCAATGGTTTGGTTGTTGATCATACCTTCCACTTCAATCATATGTGACTGATACTCTGCTTTCTTATTGTCCAGAGATGCATAGATCCTTGGTACATTTCTTCCCATGTCCTCCACCATTTCAGTTTGCTTTACATTGTGAACAATCCTCACTTTTTCACCTTTGTGGGGACAATATCTGAACATATGATCTCGTTTACAACCCCAACATTGAATAGGTGGTTGCCTTGGCCTTTGACCCCCTGTCTCAATCATTCTGGGTTCTCTAGAAGTTGGCTGTCCCTGAGGATTATTTCTGAAGAATGGTGGCTTAGTTCCCTTCTTCCTCTGATCCATATTGAATTTCCTTTTGTCTTCCCAAGCTTTTTGGAAAGTTGGCCTTTCTTTTTATTGATCCTATAGGCATTTAGCTCACCTTATGGTCTCCTCAAATGTCTTGGGATCATCATATTGTATTTTGTCACTAATGAATGATGGCAATCCACTCAAATACCTCTGAATCTTAACTGTCTCATCCTTGATGAAATAAACATACTTCAGTAGCTCTAAAAACCTTCTTTCATATTCATCTATTGTCATACTCCCAAGCTTGATTTCAAAGAACTCTTTCATATTCTTGTCATAGTATCTCTCAGTCAAGTATTTCTTCTCAAAATACTTCTTGAATTCTCTCCAAGTAACACTTTTCTCTTTAATGTGTCGCACCTGCACAAGCTGATCCCACCACATGGATGCCTTTCCCTTGAGTTGATAGATGGAAATTCTACCTTCAACATGAGAAGAATAATTATGCAATTGAAAATACTTTCTCATGCCCAACAACCATGTCTCTACATATTCATCCTTCTTGTGCTCACCATCAAATGTAGGAGGTTTGATTTTGTTCATTTCTCCTCGTAGCTCATCCACCCTAGACGTCTTATGCTTCCTGACAGGGGATGGAATTGAGCTGCTATATGATCTCTTATTGGAATGCCTTGGGGAGTGATGGCGATGTTTGCTAACACTTCTTGTTCTTCTTTTCTCATCAGGAGACCTGTGACTTCCTGATTTTCTTGAGCCACTCTCCTTATCCAATTTCTTTTCTATTATGTTCAAGCTCTACATTAACTTCATATTGAAGTCCTCTTGCTGCTCCTTGGATCTCATAATCCTTTCATTATCAACTTTATGGCTTTGTACACCCTTCTTCAAATTTTTAATGGTCTCTACCATATTCATATTTTCATCCCTTCCTTCTCCATGTCCATTGGAGTTTGTTCCTTCAATGCCCAAATGGACATCCATACCTATGATATTATCTTCCTAGATGTAAGTCCCCTGTACCTCTTCCATTACTATGGACTTTGTGCTGATCCTGATTTGATCTAGTTTTTGTTAACTCTGCAAAATGTGCAACCAAAAAAACTTTTTCAGGTTAAATGACTCCATAATTTCATGAAAATATGAACCATTCTGGTTCAATAATATATTAGAATTATTTCTTCTTATTTACTAGAAAATTGAATGCCTATATCAATTTTCTAGGTGAATATTTATATTCTACTGTCCGAGACCTTTCCAACGCCTGCTTCCATGCTCAATTCCGAGTCTTGAGCAGAAAGTTATGGTTATTTGAAAATTGTCCATTAATTTTTCTGTTCACACTTCAACTTGACGCAAATCTACGCTGTAATTATGCATTTTCGCACCTACTCCATTGGGAGTTTTCGTAGGAGCTCAAATGGGTTTCTTCATATACATATTCTGGACACTCTGTCCAAGTTTCACCTTTTTTTGGGTTTTGGGATGTTAATTACAACATGCTGAAGTTCTAGGCCAATTCATGTTTTTGGTCTAGAATGCTACATGTACCTTCTTTTCCATCTTAAACATTTTTAACATACCCATAAATTTAATTCATCTCTAGGATATTATACGGTTCAATAGATTTCCATTGACTACTCCTGCGCCTCAGTCTGATTCCGAAGCATAAAGTTATGGCTCTTTGAAGTTGGATGGGTCTTAAAATTTACCCTCCACTGTTTATGTTGTAACTTTCTCATAAAAACTCTATTTGAAGAATGGTTTACACCATTAGAAAACTCTCTCCGAGATATTTTATTTGAGCTGTAGAGATAAAGAGTGCCTTGGTACACTTTTTTGTCCTAGTTTTTGAGTAGCTAAAAACGTTGTTAAGGCCCTCAAAAACACACTGCAAAAAGATGACCTTCAAACAATATAAAATGTCATGGAAATTCGTTGGTTTTCCGTTGTTGTTCACCCTCCAAGTGACTTCACGCGCACAAATTTCAATCTGTACACTCATATTTAGCATACACAGCAACACCACAAGTTAAATCGTGCTCCACGCATCTATAACCATTGGGCATCACTTCTCTGTCGCGCCAATACCTGGCGTGCACTACTCTTGTGTCGCGCACCAATATCCACCACGCACAGTTTTGGTTCTTGGACTATTACCTGTTGCGCATAATTTTTTTTATCGAACTTTGAAATTCTGCGCACATTTCATGCTATGCACTGCACCATGCCAAAGTTTAGTATGCCCCCACCACACATCATTAAATAAACTGTCGCACGACAACATATACCCACATTGTGTGCACACCAACAAAATTTCCCTGCGCTATGTCAAACCTGCGCAGACCGCGCGTGCCAATATTATGCGTGTGCACACCACACACCTTATTATGCGTATGCACACCGCGTACCAATATTACGCATGTGTCACTCAATCTGCACCGCGCAATGCTAAATTTAGCGCGCGCACCCGCATGCCAACATTTTTTTGTGCGACGCCAAATTTTAGCGCGCGCACTCGCACACCAATATTTTTCCGCACGACGCCAAAATTTAGCGTGTGCACCAACATGCCAATACTTTTCCACATATCAAAATCCTTTCATTACACATCATTCATTTTTAGTGCAGCCACCTGCGCACATTCATTTTTATGCGCATCAATTCCTCGTGAATTCCGTTGCAGAAATTGGGGCTTTTGCTTAAATTTTTCCCAATTTTTACCATAGACATTTTGCAACTACTAAATTTATTCGATTTCACCCCGATAACACCAATTCAACCTCTGCAACAACAAATCGTTGCGGTTTGACATTTCTAGAATGGATTTTTCCCAAACTCAAGTCACAAATTGAGAATTTTAATTCCTAATCTCACTCCAACTGACATGGCTTCACTATAACTTCAAATTCAACCAATTCGAAGTCTGAATTTGCTAGAACATATATTAAAACAATAATATCTCACCACTTGGATAAATTTCACAATTTTCCCATGAATTTAACAACATAAATTGAGGTTTTTTCCTAATTCCGCACAATTGCTGTTACTTTTTTCCATGGACGCTCTGCAACTCGAAATTTGGCCACTTCGAAGTAAATCCTCTGTGAAATTCCGCTTCAAATCAACTTGCTCAACCCATCCAGACTCAGTGTTGAAAACTGAAGCTCTGATACCATATTGTAACATCCTCGACCACCCAGGCCGGGCCATGCTACTCCATAAAACGTTTTTATTCCTTGTTTGACATACTGTAACATACCTAGTATCCAACTGAGCTATGCCACATAAATTTTTCGAAATGCATGCAATTAAAACATATACACACATAACTATTGCAGAAATTTATATGTAGAATGTAAACAGACAAATGCATTCTGTAATTGCACGGATTCATACTGAAATAACAATAGACATATACACGCAGCATATACAGGAAATACCCATAAATATAAAGACAATTATAACCACACATAGGATAAACCCATAAAAATAAACACGTATATAATAATGCAACATGTAAATTTATCACACAATTGTCACTTATCTTGGTAATAATATCACCAACTGTGTGCAGACCTTCCACGAACCTCCCAGCCTTAGACCACACTGCTTATCACTCTCAGTAGCGAGTCACCCTCGAGTTGGGACTAAAATCCACCCGGGTAAAGGGATTCCTAACCAGGATAATGACTCATAGACAATAGGAAAGACTCCATCATAGGTGCCAACTCAAACTAACAACTTACAGTCCCTCATTCCCCACATGCCTGTCCTACCCCAGGAAGTGTGCCCCTTCTCTGCTCAATAGTCCTTCGGCTGCCCCACTTCCTTTCCGAGCTTCAACAACAGGCTAGGCATGAAGTCTCAGAGCCATGTAGTTGCAGTTTAACACCTTCAGGAAATCAATTCCCAATAATTCTCTCACCCAGAGAGAAATTTCTCATGGGCCTTACAACCCACTTCTTCAATCCATCTCCCAAGCTAACCAACTACACAAACATGTATGGGTTCAGATACAGGTTCAGGTATAGTGACATGAAGTTACAGAGGATAGCTTAATGAGTATGTGAAAACCCATGGAATGGTTGCCTAGATGATCGAATGATGGAAGGAATAATCATAAAATGAACTAAGTCCAAACTATATGTATGCATGTCCCCAAATTGACACTTGTCATGTTGGGAGCTACTTTGGCCCACTTGTCCCTATCCTTAGGACTTAGGATAAAATAATTATCCATACTTTATACTTTAAGAAATATTAATATGATATTCCTTTTTGGCTTAAGTTCCCTAACTTAGCCCCTTTTCCTTAACTTTTAGCCCCCCCTTCCCCTAACTAGTGGAGTTTAGTCCCTCGTACTCTTTTATCATGGTTGGTCTGTGCACAATGATGTATTTTATATTAATGATGAGACATATACAAAAATAGGTGCACCGGACTTTAGCTTCTAGGCTCTCTCGCCTAATACAAACATAATCCTCCTAGCTTATAATAAATGGCTCACCAGCCTATAAAGCATAACATATACACAAAGGCTCCCTGGCCTCAAAATTGCGTGCACTTAAGTTACTACGCGCGGTATCCTGGAATGTGCACACTTCATCATTTTACTGCGCAATACATGCACGCACTATACCATGGATGGTGCATACAAAAGTGATATCAAACAACTCACCAGCTTACGTACATTTGTATTTACATTTACAATTGGGTTCGGACTAGGGATATTTCACCCTCTAGCTGAATTGTCCTCTTTATGGTGATTCCTCGTGTACATCTAAGACATATAAGATAAACATTCAAAATAATTCATTTTGGAGTAGAAATAAATCTGAGTCTCTGACAAAGATACTCAAAGGATTCCCGTGGAAGTGGTTTTGTAAAGATGTCTGCCACTTGTTCGTTTGTGCCCACATACTCAACTCTGATGTTCTTTTATGCAACCTGTTCCCGTAGAAAGTGATACTTGATTGGAATGTGATTCGTCTTGGAGTGCATCACTGGGTTCTTTGAGATACTCATGGTGCTTGTATTATCACAATAGATTGGAATGGGCTCATCATACTCAACCTGTATATCTTTCAAATTTTGTTTCATCCAAAGAACCTGTGTACAACATGATGCTGCTGCAATATACTCTACCCTGGTTGTAGATAAAGATACTGATGGTTGTTTCTTTCCTATCCATGATACTAAACACTCACCTAAGTAGAACGCTGCTCCACTAGTGCTTCGCTGGTCATCAATACAACCTGCCCAATCTACATCTGTGTAGGCAATAAGTGATAGATCCTTTCATTTTGGATACCATAATCCAAAATCTTATGTTCCTTTGAGATACCTGAAAATCCTCTTCACTGCTAATACATGTGATTCCTTGGTGCTTCTTGAAATTGTGCCACTTATCCAACTTCCTGCATTACATATGGTTTGGATGTTGTCACATATAGTAGGCTACCAATCATTGACCTGTATTTCCTCTGATCTGTATATTTTGAATCATCATCTTTTCTCAACTTGCAATTGGTTTGCATGGGAGTGATAATTGGTTTGCAATCTTCCATTCTGAACCTCTTTAGCATTTCTATGATATACTTGGTTTGAGAAATAAAAATTCCATAGTTGCTTTGACGTATCTGAAATCCCAGAAAGAAGGATAGCTCTCCAAGTAATGACATTTCAAATTCATTCAGCATATCCTTTGCAAATTTATGGCTTAACCTGCCATCATCACTACCAAAAATAATATCATCAACATAAACTTCAATTAATAAAATACTACCTTGAATTACCTTGATGTAGAGGTTGTTGTCTGAACTTCCTTTTCTGAACCCTCCCTGCTGTAAATATTTATCCAGACTGGAGTACCATGCTATAGGAGTCTGTTTTAGATAATACAAGGCCTTCTTTAATTTACACACATAATCTGCATTTTCTGACAACTGAAATCCTTCTGGTTGTTCAATGTAGACTTATTCTTCAAGTTCCCCATTCAGAAAAACTAATTTTACGTCCATTTGATACACTTTAATATTTTTGGAGCATGCATAAGCTAAAAGCATTCAGATTGCTTCCATTATGGAAACTGGGGAAAATGTCTCTTCAAAGTCGATTCCTTCAACCTGTGCATATCCTTTACATACCAATATAGTTTTGTTTCTTGTAACCTGTCCATCTTCATTCAATTTATTCCTGTATACCCACTTTGTGCCGAACACATTCTTATCCTTTGGTCTTGGAACGAGCTCCCAAGTGTCATTTTTCTCTATTTGATCCAATTCTTCATCCATGGCCTTATTCCAAAATTCATCCTTGATGGCCTCTTCAAAACAGGTTGGTTCAATCGTAGATGAGAGTGCTAGGTGCGTTTGTTCTGGTGAACACATTCTTCTTCTAGTCTCAACTCCGACATCTTTGTTTCCAATAATCTGATCTGAAGGATGATTTTTCTGTACTCGTCTGCTAGGTGTCTTTGGAGGCACTTGCTGAACTTGCTCTTATTCTTCCATCGGATCCTCTTCATCTTCCCCTTCTTTTTCATCTTCCATTTCTTCTTCGTAAAGTTGTTCCATTGATTCATTTTCTTCTTCTTTTAATTCTTGTCTACCTGTTTCATCAATTGTTACATTGATGCTTTCCACAACTTTGTTCAATCTCAAGTTTTAACACTTGTATGCTTTCCTTGTACTTGAGTAACCAACAAGTACTCATTTTTCCACACGAGAGTCCAACTTTCCCATTCTGCCATCTTCTCTTTTGATGTAGCATTTGCTTCCAAAAAATATGAAGTGCTTCACATTTGTTGGTCTTCCTTTCCATATCTCATAGGGAGTTTTGTCAGTGTTGTTTCTGAGCATTACTTTGTTTTGAATGTGAATTGTTGTATGCACTGTCCGTGTCCAAAAAATATCTGTCAATTTGGAATCCATTAGCATTGTTTGAGACATTTCCTATACTGTCATGTTCTTTCTTTCAACAAATCCATT
>ML776553.1:4214258-4239349 GCA_009831015.1 Picea engelmannii | reverse complement strand
GAATGATGTGTTAGTGATGTAATTCTGCCATAACACAATCGTTTGTGAAATTTCATGCATACTTCTAGCCTAATGATTACGATTTTGGTGATGGGGTTATTGCGTCATGCAAACTTGTCGTTTTGTCACATTTTTCCCACACACATTAATGAAGTGCGCCATTTGAGTTTGTGTTTTATGATCATTCCCACACTCATTTGGATTTACTCAAGATGGTTTCATGCCTTTGTTTGCTTAAAATTTGGGTTGTCATTATGTTTCGACAATTTCATCAAAGTTTGGTCTTTTGTGCATTAATGAATCATTTGAGCATTTTGGTAGATCAAAATAATTCAACCAAATGCTAAATTTTAAAGAGTTTAATCCGTGCCTTGAAATAATACTTGTTAAGGAGTAGAAGTGAGCTATTAGTTCTGAATTTGCAAAAAACATTATTTTTTATGACTCTTGAACTTTTGCTTAAAAATTATGCATCTTCTATAATCTTCTTCTCTTTGATAAATTAAAATCAATTAAATTAAGGATTTATCAGATCCATTTATTCTGTGCCTTTAAAAAATGATGATTAAAAAATGGAAAAAAGCATACATTAATTTTTATGAGCCTTCAATTTTTGTTAAAAATCAATATCTTTTACACTTAAGTCTATCAAAATTGTTCTCATAAGAATTCTTTCTACACCTTAAAAGAAAAACCAATTGTTTAAACGAAAGTATTAAGCTATTTGATGTTTCTATGGTTTTACTTGTAGACAAACTTGATGCCTATTAAGACTCATTACAATTGAGGAAAATATTAACTTAACCCACTCAACTAAAAATTCATTAACTTACCATGCTCAAGGAAAACCTTGAGGAAAGATTCTTGATAGTTGTTTTCTAAATATATCATCTACAAAGTGCCATTTAGATTATTCTTTGATATGGTTAGTGTGATTAATAACTTTGGGTTACTTGATAACATTGAACCAATTCTTAAGATTTGCATGTATACTTTGGTTTTGTTTGTTCTACGATCCATCATAGAATATAGTTTATGATTTTGTTGTCATACATCTTAGTTATGGTTTTATTTTATTTTTCAATTTGTTTTTAACAATGGAATTATAACAAATAAAAAAATAAAAAATAACAATGATTATAAAAAATAATGTAAAGTTATAAGTCATATTTTTTCATTGAATAATAATAAATGTTGTTTAATAATTTCATATTTACATAGAAAGTGTTATATTTAAATAGAGAGATCTAAAAGTTATATTTTTTTTGGTGTTTTTAGATTTTTTGTTTGATTTTGCTTGAAATTTGAATAAAATCGTTATTTTATGTTGTTTAAATTGCATTTTTGAATGTATAAATGGATTTAGTTTGTTGAAAAACTCTAAGACACTTAGATTATACAAACTTATCCACTCAAATTTGTACATCCAACCATTCCTTACCAAATTTCGAATAATATCAATTAAAAAAAAAGAACAAAACAATTAAAAAATAGTCAGTGCAAAGAGGACAAGTAAAGGCAAGGAGGACAAGTAAAGGCAAGGAGGACACTGGGCCAGGCACCGATGCATCGAGCCGGTTGAGTGCAAATATTGATCGGGCAGAAAACTTGAGTGACGTTGAGGTGGTCAGGTTGTTCAATGAAGCTGCTCAAAAGCCCCCGGAAGATGGTGATGTGCATACAGTTGTAGTTGTTTTCGTATAATTTATCTTGGGAATATAGCAATTCGTGCTTTTCAGATTACACTTCAGCTGAAATGTCGTGATTACTCTCTATGGAACAAACTGGGTACTACACAAGCAAGCAGTGCTCAAAGTGCCGATGCAATATATGCATATGAACAGGCCCTAACTATGTTCATGCATAGGCTTTGCTAACCAGAGACGCTAAAAAGAGTCTATTTGTTACTATGTAAGGGCATTAATGATGAACCCAAAGGCCGAAAATGTCTGGCAGTATTTACAAATTTGTCTTAGCTGTGCTGCATGGACAAATTTGTTGGACGCCAGTGATATGCGCGATCTTGATATTCTCCAGAAAGAGTTTTCACTGTGAGGTGATGAGTTAAAGGCAGTAACAAAATCACCCCCACCCAAATTGAAGGTCGAGTATTTGGGAAAAATAGTTCCTGTTCTCAAGGAGGAATTTAAATACATCAATCTGCTGCAAGTGCCCAAGGTGGAGAAGGTAGTGGTCAACTGTGGAATTGGGGAGGTAGCACAGAATGCCAAGTCGTTGGAAGCGGAAATACGAGACTTGTCTCTAAGACTCGTGCTAAGAAGGCCATTGCTGGATTCAAGCCTAGAGAGAGCGTGTGACTGTAGGCCTTGCGGTCACCTTGCGTGGAAATATAATGTATAATTTATTAGATCGACTCATTAATTTGGGACTTCCTAGGACTAGAGATTTCCAAGGTATGGATCCAAACAACTTTGATGGACAAAGTGTGTTTCCAGAAATCCAGTTTGACAGTATAGGCAGCACAAGGGGAATGAATATCTGGATCACAACTTACAGTTAAAAACAAATAGTGACACCCAAAAAATCCCATCTCTTATGGGGATGCCATTCCGAGAAGGGGTTGCACCAGTTGTGGTAAGAAAAAAGAAATGGAGGATGAATTCCAAGGATGTGATACTGATGCCTTCACAAAGTTTGTTTACTGCTTGATGACACAGTATACAAATTCCTCCTGATTATTATTGTGATAAATGTTTCTGGGTTCTACCGTCGATGGTTACTGCCTCTCAAAGAAGCCTCGGTTTCCAACCTTGCATCAACTCAAATCAGCCACACAATCATCAACTGAATTAGCTATGAGCAGTATGAGATAATAACGGATTTCTTTTTGAGAGATACTTGGCAGATGTTGGTATTGCAAAGGATGTATTTCTGAAGAAGGGGCGTCTCAATGATCTACTTGATCACGAAAAAAGAGTGACAGGTGGAAATAGATGGTTGTTATGTTCCAGAAAACTGATTATAAAAGGATCCATCACTTTACAACGAGAGGAGGGGGGTGAACCAGAAGAATGGAAGCAACACTCTATCGTGCTACTATAGTTACTTCATTGGGCTGGACCGAATAAGAAAGGGTTGGAAATTCTGGAAAGAAGGCTATGTGCACTATTTAAAAGCCTTAACCTTTTGAAGACCTATAAGTGGTAGTGGCTATATGGTGTTTTGCTGGTTTTGGTACTATTATTCAAGACCATTCAAATATTAGTTTTGCAAACCAAGTTGTTCATCTATCGGATTTATTTATGAATGAAAGTTTATATTCAATTTCTGCATTGTTGTTACAATTTTTGAGAAATTATTATGTTGATTCATTCTTAACTGAATTTGATATGAATGATTAGAAATTGAACACTAATATGCATATTAATGACTCTTAGTAACTATATGTTGAATTTGTTATTGAAATGCATAAGTTTAAACAATTGTTTTGACTATAAGAACTATTTCATAAGTTGGAAATTTATCATTATTTCATGTTATTTAATGTGGCCATACATATTGGTATTTTTTTACTAACTATTTACTAAGTTAAAATTGATATGTATTTATGTTAACAATTATCAAGCTATTTGAACTATTTATGTTGCTTGGTAGCTCATTTTTATCTCATATTCATCATAAAATCTTTTCTTGCTCCTCACTGGAATACTATGAACTATTTCTATATTCTAGTAAGGTTAGCGTAGTTGTAGAATAGAGTTAGATTAGATCTTTACTTTTTTTTTGTATTGTAGCTTAGAAGAGCTCCAACGAAAGTCTCATTTCGAGGAGCAAATCCCCTTACTAGCAATCGAGAGCCCACATACCAGTGAGGATCGCCATCACAAACGAGTATAAGCCTGATTGGGTCTTTGATAGGGCGATTTTTCCTCGTTTTCCATGAGTTTTTCGATACATCAACATGAAGTTGTTGCTTTGATTTATTATCTTGAGGCATTTGATGGTATTTTTTGTATCTTTCTTAGGATTAAGGAACCTCAAACCTTGGTGGAGGCCAAGGCTGTTGCTATGAAGTTAGAAGGACATTTTATTGTAGCTTATGGTTTCCTTCCAGTCCATGATTTTTAACTATCAGTCGTTACGAGGGTGCAAGAAGTCCTTGTTACTAAATATGAACCACAACTTGCACCGTATCAGGTTTCCATAGATGTAAAGGAAGATGATGCCTCGAGATTAAATGATCCAGAACTAGTAGCTGCACCACTTGAGTCATATGCAGAGTTCCAAGAAGATGAAAGTGAATATTTGAAAACTCGAGTGTTCATTGGTTCCTTCCATTAGTGATGATGACAAATTTCAAGAGGAAGAACTATGGGTTAACCAAGTAGAATTGGATCAACAAGAGATTTCAAATGTACCCATTCTAGCAATGGTTCAGGAACAACTTGATCATATACCATTACAATAGGTTTACACACTTTTGGTTCAACCAGAGGATGATATTCCTTACACTTTTCCTACCGTCTTGCAACCAAAGATTGTTCTTCAGGATCATATGATTGATCAGTGCTTGGGTGTCAGGGTTCATCATGACCTAGTTGAGTTGAGGATGATGGAGGTATTTCAACATGTAGATTCTAATAATTACGTCTCTTGTGCATTCACACTTATTATTGTTGAAGTACTAGGTTCCGAATTCCAACCAACACCCTTCAATTATGCCTTCACTAGCAAGTACATTAAGGCATATTTCCAACATAGGATATTTCACGATGGATTCCATTGGAAGGATGACTTTGTTGATCTTTCTCATTGGACTAATCATCTGGTTGCATGGTTACATTGGTCCTTCATGTATGATGATTTGATCATGGTAGCTTTGAAGTGATTTTTTTTGTCTTTAGGGGTAGTTGTCTTTCCTTTCCCCGTGTCATTTCGATTTTCCCTTCTTGCTGATTTGTTTTTAGATTTTTAGGATAACAATTTTCCTTTCCCTTGCAGTGTCTTTCCTTTCAATTATTTACTTTTAGCCTTTGCTTAAGCGTCGTTGATGCCAAATTGTAACAACATGTGGTCGTGTCTTGTGATGTTTTTCCTTTCATAGAATAGTGGCTTTCCACTATTGCTATTCCTAGGTAAACTTCTAAGTGTCTTATCTTTCACATGTCGAGCCTTTGTGTTTATCATTAGAGTGAACTTGGATGGGGGTGTCATTTGTTCATGTTCCCAAAGCATTGAACCTTTAGGATGGGTAGCTGAAGAGACATAGGAGGGTCTTGAGTCATATTATGTCTTGTCTCTTCATTCCTTATCATTGATTTTTATGCTTTGAGTCAATTGTCCCCCTCATCCAGCAATAGGGATATGGTACCTAGTTTTTTCATCTTATATCTTCTCGATTCATCACTTCACGTTGAGGAAGATAGACATTATTGTGCTTCTTTTCAACATATCATCTTGCATCGACATCGATGAATAATTTGTGGATGATATATAAGTAGATCACCTTAGTAGTCATTAACCTCATTGGTAGTTATCTCACATTCGATAAGGCCGAGTATCATTCAACCTTGATTAGATGATCCTTGTCATTGTTCAACTTTAGAACATCTTTCACAGTGACAGGTTGTGCGCGTACCTTAGGACCGATTGTCATTATTGGTGGTGTTCCTTCACACTTGACAGTTGTTTACCTTATTGACATTTGACTAAGGGACTCTCTCCCTTGTGTCAACATCAACACATTTACCACCGCGAGGAGTGTACATATTGGGTGGTAGCAGGTAGCAGATTTGGATGAGACCCCTTGTGTTTTAGTGTTTCAATAGGATTTTTATATTGATTTGTCTCCATTTCCCATTGGACAGGCTTTGGTATCAAACATAATATTACATGATCTTCTTGATAAGATTACAAGGAATTTTCTTCTTCCACACAATTACATGGGTCTATTTGGTACATTCCTTCAGTTCTCACTGAGCATCAACTTAAGTTCTCATACACAGAGTATCCCACAAGGGGATCCCATCCCCTTGAGTTGTCATTGTTAACTCTTAGATTTTCACCCTTGAAACTCCTTAGGGTTAAGAGTCAGCATGCATTATTTGGGATGACATTAAGAGATTTTCCCAGAGTTGTAGCATTTGTGTGAGCTAGAGGTTGGTTCCCATCAGAGATAGGTATGGGACTAATATATGGTTGTTTTTGTTTTAGAGTTAGAGCTAACACAGTTTCATAGGGATTTGAGAGAGATTTATATATATAGCAGGTGACCCTACTTTTTAGGAGACAATGACCAAAGACTCATTTGGAAGTTTTTAGCATGCAGTGTTGGTTCTTACATGATACTGAGCTCGATGAAATTTTTTCGGGGATCATGCAAGTACTTTCTATTTTTAGTAGGTTGAGCTACATGCCTCAAATCAAGATTCTGAGAGTACTATATTGATCCTTGAGACATTCTAATACTTTTGGACATTTTCTGAGGTGATTTGTTAGCAGTTTCTATTTTTAGCAGGTGGAGCACCAGGGCTCACATGTCAATTCTAATTGCATATTTGGAATCCTCTTGAAAAATCGAATCCGATGAGTATGATATAATTGACATGCGATAATATTATATTTTTAACAGTGTCTATTTTTAGACATATGACACATGGTAGTGTTATTCTAATCATCATGGATATTTTTGTCAGTTTCCTATTTTTTAGGAGCAAGACCCTATTTTTAGCAATATCTATTTATAGTAAGGGTGGTTGGCTCCAAAGATGAAAAGTGGCAGGGTCAAATTCCGACATGTGGTGGTGATTCAATGTGATATGTGGAATCTACTTGGAATCATTTAATGAAGGATGCACTTTTCAAGGTAAAAGCATTAAAAGAGAATTAAATAAAGTGAAGGAAGGGCACATAAATGAGGCGGAAATCCCATGGAGATTATTGAGCCAATCAAGGATTAATTCTCTCACCTAACTTTCTCTCACTAGCCATAAATCCACTTTCCATGCATTAATTTCGCTAAATTCCCTTTTAATTCCTCTTAAACACTAAATCCCTAAAATTTAGGGCGCATTCCTCCCTTTTTCCTCTACTTGACACGTGTACACTCCTTCTATTATCACATGTGAGAGTTAATACTTTCTCACACTTACTTACCTCAGGCACATGATTTCCTATTTCCCACTCACTCTTCATGCTTTCCTCACTCCCATTCCAACTCTTATGTGCCCTCATAGATGATCATGGTAAAATGCGCCCTTTCTCGTATATATTGAGGTGGTCTCTACAATATTAGGGTTGGATTTTTGCAGCAATGACATACACCTATTCTCTTTCTCTTTTCTTATTCTCTCTAGTCTAGATACTCTCTCTTTGAGCAAGGATGATCATTGCACTAGTTGTGGACTTGTCTATTGTGGTGCAATCAACCCTTTGGCAAGCCTATAATAAAGAAGTGTTGTGTTTTTGACAAACTTTCCTTCTTGTTGGTATCATGTTCTTACTCTTGCAATTAGATTAGTAGTTCTTACCATTTATTGTGATATTAATCTATCTTTTAAGTGGTTCTTTTCTTGCTTATTTAATCTCTCTTGTGCTAACAATGCAGGATCCCTCCAAGCAACATAAAACTATCTTTTCCTAATGATTTGGTGGTGTGTTTACATGTTGTCCAAATCCTTTTTGTTGTTTTTTTTTGTGTGTTTTTGCATAAAACCAGTCAACAAATCAACAACCTGGTACCTAGGGACTCCCCCATGAGGTTGGCACACACCAACTCAAACATAGAAGAGGGTTTCCTGTGACAATTTGGGGCATTTCTCCTTGAATTAGCATCTTCTTTATAGATGTTTTTTTTGTTATATCAACTCACATTGGAGGGTGAAAAAGTGTGATAACAGGAGGACATGGCCCCTTTTTGAGGGGACGCTTCACCTTCTGGAGACGATTTTTCACTAGATGATGAAATGTTGCACCCTTTGGAGGGAATGATTCACTTGGGATCCCCTACACATGAATGTTCACATCATTTAAGTGAGTCTTCAACTCTTGAGAGACCACACATGCCACACGTATGAATTTGAACATGCATTTATGGAGGATGTCTTACCTTTTGAGCATTTTACTCCATCTTGGGAGCATTGTTGGGGGTCTTTTGACTCATCCACTCATGTATCATGGATATTTGATGTATTACGACCTTATCTCTAGGGCTTGTAAAAAGATAAATATGTTTTTATATTTTCTAGGTTTAAATCTAGGGAATTATTATTATTATTATGAGAAAAGTGATAGATCTCTTGTCTACTTCTTCTCTTCTATATTTTCTATGGATGGATAACTAGAGCGACTTATTGGCAATGATCTCTTGTGGATTTCTTTTCAAATTCCGTGGATGCTCTTGGCTAGGGTTTTGAAGATGAGTTGATTTCTTGAGTAAGTGGTCTCTCTTTTTCTATTAGATGTTGTTTATGGATGATTTTAAGTGTAGTTTTACTTCTCTAGTGGTGGTGGTGCACTCTCTTAGTGTCTTTATTAAACATGTCCCTTCTTCATAATTCTTGGAATATTACTAGTGGAGTATCTACCAAATTCGAATTGGATCATTATATAATTCGTCATCTATCTTGGTACTTTGTGGGTGAAAAAATGGGAGGAATTAACTTGCAAGGCCCATTCTAGTGGTAGGTCCTAGTTTGGATATTTGGGGCTTGAAACCTTCCAAATCCACTAGAGGCATAAAATGACATTTTTTTGGATCAAAACATTGTGAGAATATCTCACAACCCATTGAAATTATTATACACATCAATACATTTCCAACGATGCAAAAATCACCTCAATCAAAGCTCGTATGTGGAATTTATGCATCTCACAAGTTAACCTACCCTATTGATTTCCATGGTACCGAGTGGATGCCAAGTCAACCTATGTTACTAACACATGTGGGGCTATCCATGTGTGGAATTCTAAGAATATTCTATAAGCTCCAAAACCTTATCACTAATTAAGGGTTGAGGATGCCAAAACCCTTACCCTAGATGGCTATTAAGTTATGTTAAATATTGGGCCACTAGGAAGAGAAAGGGGTTCGATTCTTTAGCATTGTACTTGTTCCATAGTTGAGTAGAGCATATAAGAATTGTATTTTGATAGAATAATGAAGGAGGTAGGAGGTTATGTAACAACCATTCAGGCCATAATGTCCATTCTATTGAGCTATGTTAAATATTGGGCCACTAGGTAGAGAAAGGGGTTTCGTTCTTTAGCATTATACTTGTTTTTCATAACTAAAGAAAATAGAGTAGAGCATAGGCCTCACCTTCTAGCTAGGTTTTATCCCATAATGGGTTTCCTAGGATACATCTTATGTTCATTTGTGTGGATGGTGTGTTTATTTTCTTATTCCTTCCTTTTCACATTTCAATTATTTTCATAAATGTGAGAAATAAGGTAGTGCCAACAAATATTGGTGTGTTGATTTGCTTATTCCTTCATTTTTACATTTCAATTATTTTCATAAATGTGAGAAATAAGGTAGTGCCAAAAAATACGGGATCTAAGGAAATAAACCTGCATAATAACATATTTCAATATAATACAAGTTCTATTGTGACAAACTGTTCCAGTGGAATATCGATGACAATTTACAAATCATATTGGTATCAAAGCCATGTTTCTTTGGGGTATTTGTGGGAAGTTGCACGATCTAAGAACTGGCTTAAGAAAGAAGTCACAGAACCCTAGCCATGGTAGATGAGTCCAGTCATAACAACCCTCGAGGTGTATTAGAAGAGAGATTTGCAAGGATGGAAGAGAAATTCATTGTATGGATGTGAATCAAATATATATATATATATATATATATATATATATATATATATATGAATTGAAATAACAATGTGAAATATATAGAAGTGTATCTCAAATGATAAAAGAAAGAGAAAAAATGGAGTGGGGGCACTTGCACATTGTACAAACACTAAGTATCTCTTTGAATCCTTATTTAACAAAATCCGTCTTCTACAAAACAATAAAGGAAATAAATATTATTAAATAATTATGAGCTTACGCACAAAATTACTCATGCGTAAATTATTTAAAAAGTTTAAAAACCATGTTTAAGTACACAATATGTCCTTCCCCTCAACATCAAGGGTTAGCTTATTGAGTTTGTGGCACTATTGCTAGGATGTTTTAGGTAATATGATGCATTGTGAAACTCCCCAATCATATTCTTATGGGGTTAGGGGCACTAAATCAACACCGCCAACTTTACAATAAATACCATCCTCGAAATGAGGGGAAGAGGCTAACAGTTTCCCATGGAGTTATTTCCAGGGAAAATAGAAACATGCCCTTCCCCTTTGAACTCTTTGTCTCAAAAAATTTAGGACCAAAAAGTAACTTACCCTTGTGACTTATTTTCATGCACTTGTTCAATGCCTATTGTTGATGAATGGTAGCATTGGATAAGCATTTTCACACATATCTATGTGTCTAGATGTGTGAAAATCATCCAAAGCCTTCTATCCTTGACTTTCCTTTAATTAAAGGAATTATTAAAGTAAAGTGATTTTATTTTCTAAGTTGATTTTTATTTAAGGAAATGCTTTAATTAATATTAGTGAATTAAATAATAACCGTTGATCTCAAGTGAGGTGAGAAGTAATCTCAATCGTTAATCACTTTGGAGATTGGAGTTAAGTCATAACTCAATCTTATAAAACAAAGGCTAGGGAAAAGGATGAAGATACATTGACACACTTGTGTTGAGGGAGTCGACACAGAGATGATTGGATCGTTGGACCATTTTCGCGTTGTTTTCTGCACATGATCGTACAACAAGTTTGGAAGCAGATCAAACCAATTAGGTTTTTGATGTATTTTGTCTCTTTTAAATTTGAGCCATTTTCCCAGTAAGGGATCCCTTGTAATATTCAAAGTTATTTGAATGAGAAAATTAGTTGATGGGAAACATATCTTTGTGTATTGTGCAAGAGACTTTTGATTTCCAATATTGTTTCTACTAGATTTGTTTGAGTTAAATATTCCAGCAATGTATGCTTGTTTTGTGAGCTCCTAACTTGATTTGCAGTAAGGAAATCACTAGATAAAAAGATACCTAGGATTGGAGTAAGAGGATTTCAACATGGTATCAAATCACATGCTATGAAAGGAAGCCATATCTTAGATCCATAACCAGTAGGAGAAAATTGAAGGGAAAATTTTAGGGTGAAAAAAATTGTATTGTAGTCGGGTTGGTCGTTGAGGAAAACACACATATTTTGATACAGGTCACACTGATAGTGCGGGTATTCAGTTACATGTTATGTAGTTACAATGCACGTATTCAATTACAAGTCACATGGTAACAATGCATGCATTAGTATACAAGTCATGCAGAACAACACAAGTATCAACACATAGGTCACATTGTTAATGCAAATAGCACGAGAAGAGGCCATATAGGTCAGTATAGGGGAAGTTTCAACAATATGTTATTTCAAGGGAATTTTATCAGGTCTAATGGATGGAAAAAACACCTTTGAGAGTTGAATACAAATTGGATGGAACATCCAACTTCCTATCTTGGAAAGCAAGAGTGACTTTGATGTTAAAGGAGTATAACCTTTGGGAGTTAGTGGAAAAATTAGTTTCTCCACTGACATATCCTATGCAATTGGAAGTTCACTAGAAAAAGGAGACCAAATCCAAGTGGGTACTTTGGGATTCAGTGGAGGATCATCTAATTCCTCACTTATCTGAGAAGAAGACGACCAAAGAGATGTTTGATTCCTTGTTAGGTTTATTCTAGAGCACTAACATGAATAGGAAGATGGTTTGAAGAAATAAAATCGGATTGGTGTAGATGTCTAGATGTGACATGTTACCAGTTGTCTCAT
Source organism: Picea engelmannii (assembly GCA_009831015.1). Classification (NCBI taxonomy): domain Eukaryota; kingdom Viridiplantae; phylum Streptophyta; class Pinopsida; order Pinales; family Pinaceae; genus Picea; species Picea engelmannii. The sequence continues at coordinate 4,227,485 of ML776553.1, read as the reverse complement.
GAGGAACACACAGGTGCGTGATCAACTTGCATCCATACGAGAGAAAATTAAGGACACAAAGCTCGTGAATGTGGCATTGAATGGTCTTCCCAAGTCTTGGAAACCATTTGTCAAGGGAGTCTATGCTCGGAAAAATCTCTCAGATTGGCAAAGGATTTGGGATGATTACATCTAGGAAGAGACTTGAGAGGATTCTAAGGGAAACAAGTAGGGAAGTAGTGAGGATAAATGATCTCTTGTCAGTAAGACGAAGAAGGGAAAATGAAAGAGTTCTAGCAATAAGGGTAATAGTGATGGAGGATCTTCACAACCAGAGAAGAAGAAGGACTTGAGTAACATTAAGTGCTTCTCATGTCATAAGAATGGACATTATGCATCTCAGTTTATGAAGAAGAAGAAGGGAAAAGGAAAGACTTAGACAACAGTATCAGATGCGACATATCTTGATGAGTTTGCAACGAATTTTGAAAAGGATTACTCACTAGTTTCTTGCCTTTATACCAACATTCCTACCAGGAGTGCATGGTACTTAGACAATGGTGCATCTCTTCATATGACATAAGCACAAGAGATATTTATCATTCTGATGAAGAAGGACTCTGATGTTTATGTAGAGATTGGTCATGATGCCAGGTATGTAGTGAAGGGAGAGGGAACCGTTACATTCCATCTCAAGTTAGGAGGTTTGTTGGATGCCCATGATGTGTTTTACATACTAGGTTTTAAGAATAATTTGTTCTCAATCATAGCTATGGAGGACACAAATTTTACCGTTAATTTTCAGAGACGACAAGTACTCATATGTCTAGAGAAATCTAACCCATACATCGTAGTGGTCATTGGGTTAGAGAGAAAAAATTATACAGGTTGGAGGAAAACCCTATTCATGATTTGGTACACGATAGTGACAACATATGTGAGTTGTGGCACAAGAGGTTGGGACACCTACACTATAGGGAATTTCTAATTCCGAGGGGTATTGTTACAGGTCTTCCAATGTTCAATATTGAGTAGCAGGGAGTGTGTAGAGGGTGTGCACTTGGAAATAATGTTAAGATTTGTTTTCCAAGCAATGAGAGTAGGTCCAAGGGGATATTGGATCTTATCCATTCAGATATGAGTGGGTCAATGTCAGTAACATCAATACAAATATCGACATACTATGCGAAATTTATTGATGAATATTCTAGGAAGACATGGATCTTCTTTATGAAGACCAAGGATGAGGTCTTCAGTTGGTTTCAAGAGTTTAGAGCTCATGTGGAGAACCAAATAAGGAAGAAGATTAAGGTATTGAGTTCAGATAATGGGGGAGAGTACACCTCCAATGACTTCAAGTATTTTTGCAAGGAGGAAGGGATCAAGAGGGAGCTGACAGTCTCATAAAACCCTCAACAAAATGGGGTTGTGGAGAGAAAGAATCAGTCCATCATCGATTTTGCCAGGGCTATGATACATGATCGAGAGTTGCATATGGTTCTTTGGGTAGAGGCATGTAACATGATAATATATGTGCAAAACAAGAGTCCTCATAGGATATTGGGGGACAAAACTCCAGAGGAGGAATTCTTAGGAGTGAAGTCAGATATTGGTTATTTGAGGATATTTGGTTGTCCATTCTACATACATGTGCTTGTGGAGTAGAGGACAAAGGTGGATCCTTCAAGAAAGAGGGGTATAATTTTTGGGTACAACGAGACCTCAAAGGCTTACTGGATCTTCTTACCAACGTAAAGGAAGATACTTGTGAGTAGAGATGTTAATTTCGAGAACTTGGAATCTAGGATATCTCAAGAGTCATCAACAGTGACATAGGACAAGGATCAACACACTTTGAAGGATGAGCATTGATCAACAGTTCATACTTCAGGTGGGGAGGAGGAGTTATCCCCTTCTAGTCTTTTCAGGATACCCAGGTGGATATTACAAACATTGAGGAATGATGGTGAGGCTCCTAGGTGTGCATTCAAAGAGCACATGCCTTTGAAGAAGTTTTCGAACTATATGGAACTTATGATTAGCATCATTGATGTTGAGCCTTCCCATTTTGAGGAAGAATCAAATCATCAAGTATGGAGAGATGTCATGGTAGAGGAGTACATATATATTACGAGGAATGATGTTTGGGACATAGTACCGAGACCGGAGGGGAAGTCAATTGTGAGTTCCAAGTGCCTCTACAAGATTAAACATGTTGTAGATGGTAGAATTAAGAAGTTCAAAGCGAGGTTTGTGGAAAGAGGGTTCTCCTAGAAAGAGGGTGTGGACTTCGAGGAGACATTCTTTCTAGTTTTTAAGTATGATTATATTCGAGCCATTATTTCCATTGTTTCAGTTATGAGGTGGATGATACATCATATGGATGTGAAAATAACTTTCCTTAATGGGATCATTGAGAAGGAAGTATACATACATAAACCTTGGAGATTTGAGGTACATGGGAGGGAGTCTCATGCGTGTAGGCTTAACAAAGCCTTGTACGGACTCAAACAGGAACCCAAGGTGTGGTATTCCAAGATTGATGGATACTTTTGGAGTATGGTCTTTACCAAGAGTGAGGTGGATCCTAATTTGTACTTCATACTTATTGGAGTTGATCCACTCATCTTGGTTATGTATGTTTGTTATTTGTTTCTCACAGGTGCAAAGGAGCTTATTACAAGGTGTAAATAAGGTTCAGATACTAAGTTCGAGATGAAGGACATTGGCTTGATGCATTATTTCTTGGGGTTAGAGATATGGCATGTATCATGAGAGATATTTCTTTGTAAAGGAAATTATGAAGTACAAATCTTTAGAAGATTCAGGATGGAGGACTGTAGACTGATGGATACACTGATGGTTACCAATCTGAAGAAGGTTATCACTTTAGATTTAGAGTTGGTAGATCCCAGGATATACATGCAACTGATAGGGTCTTTGATGTATTTGGTCAACACTAGACCATATATATGTTTTGTTCTGAACACCTTGAGTCAGTTCATGGTGGAGTCGAGGAAAGTGAATTGGAATGAAGTGAAACATTTGCTCAGGTACTTGAGAGGTACAATGGAGTATGGAATGAGGTATCTTGGAGGAGATGAAGTGGAGTTGGAGGGATATTCAGACTCAGATTGGACAAAAAGTGCAACAGACAAAAAAATCACCTCAGGGTGTTGCTTCAACTTGGGATCAACAATGATTACTTGGTTCAGTAGAAAGCATACTTTTGTAGCACTTAGTTCAGTAGAGGTAGAGTATATGGCAGTGAGTATGGCTAGTTGTGAAGCCATTTGGCTTCACAAATTTCTTACAAGTTTATTTGATTAGGAGTTGGATCCTATGGTGATATACTGTGATAATCAGAGTTGTATCAAATTCTCAGATAATCCAGTATTCCATGATAGGTCCAAGTATATTGAGATCAGATACCACTTCATCCAATATAGGATCCATAAGGGATCAATGAAGCTTCAATATATTTCCATATAAGAGTAGGTTGCATATATTCTGACCAAACCCTTGGTGAAAGGGAAGTTTGTGTACTTCAAGGAAAAACTTGAAGTGGTGCATAATAACTTCCTCGCTAAGAGGGAGTGTTGATGCATGATAGCATCGGACAAGTATTTTTGCACAGGTCTATGTGTCTATACATGTGGAAATCAAAAGCCTTATATCCTTGACTTTACTTTAATTAAAGGAATTGTTAAAGTAAAGTTCTTTTATTTTTTAATTTGAGTTTTATTTAAGGAAATGATTTAATTAACATTAGTGAATTAAATAATAATTGTTGATCTCAAGTGAGGCAAGAATTAATCTCAACCACCAATCACTTTGGATATTAGGTTTAATTCATAACTAAATCTTATAAAAACCAGGCTAGGGTGAAGGAGGAAGATACAATGATACACTTGTGTTGAGGGAGTCGACACAGAAAGAATTGGATCACGAAGGACAATGATTCAAGGAGATCTTGGATAGGTGGAGAATGACTTCCATCTAGATATCTAGTCCAAAGGGATAGAGAGAACAATTGTACAATGAAAGGATAAACCGTCATGGAACAATGCATGTATTATGGGAAAATCACGTAGTCAACACAAGTTTTAGCTTTATAGTCGCGCATATAGTGTAGATATCAACGTAACAATCAAGCAGATAACACAAATATCAATGTAATAGTTGTGTTGTTGTCGTACATGATCGTACAAAAAGTTTGGCAACATATCAAACCAGTCAGGGTTTTGATGTACTTTGTATCTCTTTTATTTGTTCCATTTTCCCAGTAAGGGATCCCTTGTAAGATTTGAAGTTATTTGAATGATAAGCTTAGTTGATGGGCATAATATCTTTGTGTATTGTGCATGAGATTTTTGGTTTCTAGTATTGCTTCCACTAGATTTGTTTGAGTTGAATAGTCCAACATTGTATGTTTGTTTTGTGAGCTGCTAACTTGATTTGCAGTAAGGAAATCACTAGATAACAAGATACCTAGGACTAGAGTACGAGGATTTCAACACTTATTTGAATATGATTGTATCTACCAACTCAAATATATAGGAACATGGATAATAATATTCTCTCATGAACTAAATGAACTTGTTCACTATGATATGTTGAAGATTCTCAATGGGATCACAAGGGTCCAAGTATGGCTCAACTAAGACACTAGGAATCAAGTGCTAAGAAATTACATAACATAGAAGTAAAATAATTGTTTGTAAGGTTGGAGTGAACTTTATAATATAGAGGATTCAAGATGAAAACATTATTTTACCACTTGTTCATGACTTTTGTCATTGGTTGTTTCTTCCCTTTCATCCATTATACTATGCTCATTAGAAGGTCCAACAAAAAGGAAGAGATTCATTGAAAATTTGTTGGGAGATCTCCTTTGCTTCTTTTAAATCCTCCTTAGAAAAGGATTAATCATATAGAGCTATAGATTTTGGAAAGAAAATATCAAAATAATTATCTTGACATATTTGAGAGATTCTTGCTTTCTCCTCATACCATTGTTAACAAGCCTCTTTTATATACAACCACTCATCTATGTATTTTCTATATTATCCTTGTATATTCCATTCAAGAATAAAATTATTAAATGCATTCAATTCTTTTTCAACATATGTATCCTAGACTTGTTCAAAGATTCAATACTCCTTTATTTCAATATGTTTTTCTCAAGTGATTGTATGATGCTTGTTATCGCACAAATTGTAGCTTGGGAAAATACCAACCCAAGTCACAATGGTGAGACAACTAAGTGAATACCTACCCATTGTCACCTCAGATAGACACTCCCCTCGCTTTAGTGATGATAAAATCACCATAAGGGGGGAATCTCGATGACCCTGGGGGGATTGAGATGGAAAGTGTGAGAATGATCAATGAACACCCCTATAGGTCAATATTGGAGAAGGAGTAAGGCTTGAGAATGAATCTTGTATATGGAAAATTATTTCCAAGTGTTGTGTACTTGCAAAACATTGTTAGCACTGCCTAGAACAAGACAAATGATAGATATACAATCCTTAAACCAAAGGGAATCAATAAATAAACCTTGCTGTCCCAAATTGAAGAAGTATGAGAATATATATATCAGCAACAAAATATAACAATAGGTGCAAATTTGACCATCCAAAATCTAGTACAAGATATTAGAAATAAAGCTAGCAATGACTAGTCAAACTTCCAATGATTAAAGCAAGATTTTGATGGAATTTGGGGATGTTTATTAGGTGTTATAAATAAGTTATTATGACAACCAAGTGTCTGTAGAAAAAAAATTCTACAAAATTAATATATAGCCATGAAAATCAACAAGTAAACCGTTCAAAAGATAACCAATAATCAATAGAACAATAATCTATGTTTACAAGTAAATTTCAATGATAGATTAGACATAAATTAATGAAAGAAAGAGGGTTTTTATACCACCCTAATGGTTGTATATTTAGTTTGTTAAAAAAATAGAATTACTTGGCTAAACTAGATTCCCTTAGGGCACAAAAAATATTGTAGCATGAAGAAAATATCCCAACTTGAACAATTGTAATATCTCCAATTTTCACGTATACCAATGCATCGATTTTATATATCCAATGCAAAATTAGATTAGTTCCTTTTCAATTGAGTTAATGGAGTCTATTGTTCCTTTTCAACATTTGTATCCTAGACTTGTTCAAAGATTCAATACTCCTTTATTTCAATATGTTTTTCTCAAGTGATTGTTTGATGCTTGTTATCGCACAAATTGTAGCTTGGGAAAATACCAACCCAAGTCACAATGGTGAGACAACTACGTGAATACCTACCCATTTTCACCTCAGAAAGACACTCTCCTCGCTTTAGTGATGATAAAATCACGATAAGGGGGGAATCTCAGTGACCTTGGGGGGATTGAGATGGAAAGTGTGAGAATGATAAATGAACACCCCTATAGGTCAATATTGGAGGAGTAAGGCTTGAGAATGAATCTTGTATATGGAAAATTATTTCCAAGTGTTATGTACTTGCAAAACATTGTTAGCCCTGCCTAGAACATGACAAATGATAGATATACAATCCTTAAACCAAAGGGAATCAATAAATAAAACTTTCTGTCCCAAATTGATGCAGTATGAGAATATATATATATCAGCAACAAAATGTAACAATAGCTGCAAATTTGACCATCCAAAATCTAGTACAAGATATTAGAAATAAAGCTAGCAATGACTAGTCAAACTTCCAATGATTAAAGCAAGATTTTGATGGAATTTGGGGATGTTTATTAGGTGTTATAACCAAGTTATTATGAAAACGAAGTGGCTGTAGAAAAAAATTGCTACAAAATTAATATATAGCCACGAAAATCAACAAGTAAACCGTTCAAAAGATAACCAATAATCAATAGAACAATAATCTATGTTTATAGGTAAATTTCAACGATAGATTAGACATAAATTAATGAAAGAAAGAGGGTTGTTATACAGCCCTAATGGTTTTAGATTTAGTTTGTAAGAAAAAAGAGAATTACTTGGCTGAACTAGATGCCCTTAGGGCACAATAAATATTGTAGCATGAAGAAAAGATCCCAACTTGAACAATTGTAATATCTCCAATTTTCACATATACCAATGCATTGATTTTATATATCCAATGCAAAATTAGGTTAGTGCCTCTTCATTTGGGTTAATGTAGTCTATTGTGTAATATCTAGGGTTTGTTACTTCTCTAGGGGTGTAATCTTTTTTATTCCCTAGAGCAAACAAAACCTAGCAAGGTAAATCTAGAAGGGTGTACTCCTCCTAACAACCTTTGCAAAGTAGCTTATTCAAGACAAAACTGATAAATATTGGTGGAGGGTGTATGCCTTTATAATCCTCCAAGGGTTTATTCTATTTAAGCTTGAAACAAGAAGAAACCATAAAATGAATTTAGAAATTCCTTACCAATCTCAAGAAAATCATGAAGAAACCCTCTTTTACCAAGAATATTCCACCACAATAGCATGAACAAAGCTTCCAAGAGATAGCGATATCCTTCCTTCCAATAGACAAGTAATAAGCATCTAGAAGAGAGATTCAAAAGAGAGATAGAGAAAAATTCCCAAGTATGGAGAAAATTTCATCCATACACTATGTAATTCTCAAGTGAGAGTTATGATAAAATGACAAAGGGGTGACCTTTATTTATACAAGGTCACCTAAAACCCGTTTATCCACAATTCAAAATGTCAACAAAAAATTAGGGAGGACAACCTCCTCTATTTTACCTTTACAACTTAAAATTCAGATTTACATAAATAAAATCCCCTTTTAGGGATGACATCATGCCCTAAAGGGTGACGTAGGGCCTCTAGGAGAGACATTTTGGCCTAGGATGAAGATCATTGGGCATCCAAAGGCCATAAACCATTCCAACAAGTACTTTGGTGCATGCCAAGTGTCTCTCTCTCCATCAAACCAAGCCACATCACCATGAACCATGAAAACCCCATAAAAACCCTAACCCATGTGGCATCTAGGGCATCAATTGTAATGTTTTAGGCCTTCCAAGGCCAATGTTTGGGTGAAAGAGGTTGGAGTGTGATATCCTCGTGGTATCTAAGTGCCTCCAAAGTAAATGTTCCATATCCCATATGTCCAAAGAGAATGGGAACATCATCCAGCATATGGTCTTTGTGCCCCAATGAAGGTCCAAGTGACCTTGTGCCTTCATGAAAAGACTTCCACCTGGAAAGGCCCTACAAAACACAAACAAATTCTCCCTCTAGGGGTCCACAAGTCACAATATCATGCCAAGTAATCCATATCTAATAAAAGAACCACCCAAACATGTGCATCAAATCCCCCCTTTGCAAAATAAACAAATTCTCAAAGACCTTATACAACTTGCCAAATTTAGGTATGGGAGCGTTGTCATGGTGACCTATTGGGTATATCATTCCCCAAGTCAAGGATTGTTTCCAAAGTGGGCCCTCTCTAATTCATGTAAAGAGTATGAGTTGGATTGGGGTGTAACTTTTGGTCACGGGGTTTCTTGACATACAAGGGTTCATATTGTTTCATTTATGGATGCCTTTGTTGAGGGCTGGCCACATCCTTTTCCTCTTTTTGTTTTATAGCATATTTTTCCAAGCCCTTTATTAGCCATTCATTTTGCATGTGTTCCCAAGTTTAAGATGTCGGACAATTGGATTGGACAATTGGTTGTCATTTATGTCAACCCTTGGAGAATGATATTGTAGATTGATGTCAACCCTTAGAGAGTGATGTCAACCCTTGAATAAGTCTGGTAGCATATTTTGGTAGCCCCGACAGTGTGGTTTTGGTTCCCGAAGTTAAATGAGGATTATGGATAGAAAGGATAGTGTAAATGAAGGCATGTACTTCATATATGGATAGTACTCGTCGTGTCGTCTTCGTTGATATGTGGAATGCCATGTGGTTCCTCATGGTTAGGGAGATATGGCATTGTAAACTTGGAAGCCCCGAAGAGTGGTCAAGAAGGCCCTAGTTGGTTACAAGTATTTAATGAAAGGGTAATTCGGTTGTAACAAGAAATTTCAAGAAGCCCTAAATTTAAGGAAGTAGGTCCTAAAGTTAAGGAAAGTGGTCCCAAAGTTAAGGAAAGAGGTTACATAGAAAAAATATAAATACACCTCAAGAAGTCTCTCATAAGTACATTACAAATACACACAAGTTCATTGAATATATATCTAATTGATCAAGTGATTCTTATCTGAGGTAACCAAGGATATCTGATGCATTTTCAGAGGGAAGATGAAGTAAATAAGTGTGAAATTCCAAGGGAGGATGGAATCTTGTGAGGATGTCTTCTAAGGTATGTTATTTATAGGTCATCTTACCATTTTTTCTAGAATGATTCAGATAGTGAAATATATATTATATTGATACGACATATCAAGGTACCGATGGTATAAATTTAAGCTTCTGGTTTGTTTTACTTTGGGAGATACACTCTGTGAAAGATAGGGTTTCTGGCTAGTCCTGGAACTAGTCTCAAGCAAACATTATGAGTAAAACCATCATAAAGTATTCATAGAAGATCCAAATTCCATCAGACCAAATGAATTGGATATATTACAGACCATAGTATGTTGTGTTAAATTTTCAGATCCAAATATCAAATATTTCGCGCATGGCATGCTCTACAAGTTTTCTCTCTAGAATAAACCAAAATTCAACAAGGTCTGCCATTTTTTCTATAACGCCTTTTTTCTGGGATGTTCCAAGAAGTGAAAATTGGGGGAATTGTAGATAAGATATTGAATAATATTGGGTAAATTTTTTTATACATTTATTTATTACAGGTACAGATTTATTCTTGTTGAACATTAGGGTTTGTCACTAATCCAAAACTAGTGTTGTGAGACTAAGGTAATGTTTGATGAAGATGTTATTCTCTTGTTGTTGAAGTTGAGGAAGGTCTCCAGGTCTGTGATCACATACACCATGCATGTTATAGAGTTACATGTATGTTTATATGCATGTTTTGAGGGTTACATGTTGATGATGTTATGATGTATGGCATGATAGAGACATATCATGAGTGATATGGTATATGGTTGAGGCACATGGTTTGAGGAGCATGTTGGATATTGGGAAAATTGTTTGATATACATTTTTGGTATATGTATGAGGCACTTTTTGGTGGTCTATATACATGCTTGGTACACATTTGGAACATATTCTTGGCATATGGTTGATGCACATTTCATGGTACATGGTATATGGTGATGGTTGATGTACATGGTTGGTACATGGTATGGTGTTGATGTACATGGTTTATGTAAATGGTTGGTACATGGTATGGTGTTGATATAGATAGTTGATGTACATGGTTGGTACATGGTTGATGGTACATGTTGTGGTACAGGTTGATGCATGGTACAAGTTTGGTTCATGGTATGGTACAGAGACATATCTTGTGATGGTATGTTGGTGATCTTGGTGCATGCTTGGTAGATGCATGTGTTGTTTATGTTGAGAATATGTTTGAGATATGCTCTTGGTGATATTGGTATGAGTTGCATGTAGATGAGATTAGATTTGGTTTCATGGATGAGATAGTGATAGGTTGGACAGGTTGATGTGACAATGACAATGGCAGTGGCATAGTTTGTGGAAGTGACAATGGAAAAGCACGTGACATTTGGTGTACATTTATATTTCAGGGCGGCATGACGGGGCAAGGAAAGGAGGTTTTAGCCTCCTTCCGGTTGGAGCCGAAGAATATGAGAGTTGGAGCTTCCTTCAGGTTGTATCCTGAGAACTAGGTGGTTGGATCCACCTTCTGGTTGGAGCCGAAGTACTCAGGGGGTTGTAGCCAGAGAATTCAAAGAGTTGCAGCTTCCTTAAAATTGGAGGCCGAGAAAAGGGGGTTGGAGCCTCCTTCCAATTGCAGCTGGAGAATTTGGAAGCTGGTGCTACCTATGAATGAATTATTGATATATATAATAAATCATTTTGTGGTTTTCTCCCATTTGGGTTTCCATGTAAATATTGGTGTATTGATTTCTTGATGTGATGTTGCTTATGTTTACATGATTATGATATATATATATANGATGCAATCATAGATGGTAAAAGTTAATGAATACATATTGTAGTTAAAAGTGGTATAATTGCTCATTACTGATTCACCCCCCCTTTCAGTAATCCAACAATTGGTATCATAGAGGGTTCCTTCTAGAGACAATTTAATCACTACAAGGAGATCATGGAATATATTGAGAATGGAGTACCACTGTTTAATGGTCATAATGGTCTAGAGTATGAGATGTGGAGCATAAGGACAAGAACCTTTTTAAAGGCACAAGGATATGGTATTTGGTATTCAATTGTCACAATATATAATGCTACCAAGAAAGCAAAGATTGCAACCAATAAGGAATTGAAGAAGAATAAAAAAATAGTAATAGATTGCATTTGGGAAGGATTACCTGATCCAGTAAGAAAAAAGGTTGGAAAGTGTTCATCAACTAAAGAACTTTGGGATAAGCTACACAATATTCATTTTTCTCCCATTGCATAGTTAGAGTTTGATAAAGAAGATACATGTACAAAATAGGAAGAAAGATGCTCATCATTTCAGACAGATTAAGAATAAGAAGAGTGCGAAGTGACAAAAGCCAAAAAAGGTGAGTTCTTTTTTTCTAATTGTGAAGAGCGCGAAAATATTGAAATTGAATGCCCTTAATTGAATATTGAAAATGATGAAATAGAATACAATACTGATATTCAAAAGGTAGACCTGATTAGTGATTTAGATGAACCAAAGAAAGAAAGAGAAGAAAATAAGTCACTCAAGATAGAATTGATGAAGCAAAAGGAAAGTGGTCAAAGTTTCAAAGAATCCCAAGAAGCTAGAAATATCGAAGAAAATCTTGAAGGTCAAAACAAATGTGTGGAAGCCATATTCACAGCACAGAAGGAAGAAGTTGAAAAGAGAGAGAACATATTAACAGATCATCTCAAGGAAATAACTAACAATTTAAACCAGCTTGAGGCAGAGTTTGGTCAAGAAGAGAGAAGACTTGAAGAAGAAATAATTACATTGAAGATTAAACTTGAAGAATCAAAGAGAATAGAAGAAGTCACGAAGTCTCATATGATGAAGAAAGAAGAAGAGGTTGAGAAGCTTGAAGAAAAAAATGTCATGTTAAGAGAAAAAGTTTTCAATCTCAACACGAATGTTGAAGATAAATAAACATCCACATCATCAGTTGAAGAGAATCCCTCCAGGTTTCTAGAAAGGAAGAATGAAGAGAAACCAAAGACTTATGCATAAGTCATTAAAGGTTCAATAAAGAAGGAAGAATGCAAGCCCTTGAAGAAGAAGATTCCAGAAGTGCAAAAGACTCGAGAAGAAGACTATAAAAGAAAATCCTCCACATTCAAGCCACAAAGAAGACTCAATCATGATCATCCAAGGCATAAATTTAGAAGGACTACACCACAAAGAAGATCATTCACTCACAGGTATAAAATTTTATTTTATGGTAATTATTTTTATTGTACTAACTTTGGACATAAGGTTGCAGATTGCAAGGCTTATGGAAGAAATGTTCAAGAAAGAAATGCTTATGTGGCCCCACATAACATTGAGTGTTACAAATTCATAAACTATTGTCATCTAGCTCAGAATTGTAGAAGCATGACAGTGCCATCCATGAAGAAAGAAACATATATCAGATACACTAAGATTTGGAAAAGAAAAGTGTCGATACTGAGAGGGGGGTGAATCAGTATCAAGTACAATTTAAAAACCTTTTTCAACTTATACTTAAACCATTCAATTATATCCAATGAGCAATGAACAATAGTATAAGAGTTAAACCAATACACCACAATACACCATGCACAATATATGAGATACATGGTCTTTGTAATGACTTCCAAAGGTAGCTACAGCTTCCAAATGTAAAGGGAGGGATAAACCTCCAAGAGGAAGATACAATCCTCCAATATCAAGAGATATTTGAACTCTCTATCCTTTCCCCTTCCTTCCACCCAATAATATATGAGAGATAATAAAACTTTACAATAAATCATCACCATCAACCAATCATCACATAGAACCTGATAATGTTTTTTGAGACTTCTTCAATTTCTGCAATTATTCAATTCTTGGAGTACTCTAATCCTGTAGATAATGTTACTCAATGTATTCTCTGAAACTCCTCTAATTTTCACTCCTTGAATCCTCCCCAAAAAGAGGTTATAGAAAGAATGGTAG
>ML776553.1:4188225-4210400 GCA_009831015.1 Picea engelmannii | reverse complement strand
CAACATGATGTATACTATCCATTCATGGGTGTTGTATATGCATGTGCATTTTCCTTCATGTCCAAATACCTTTATCAATCTTGCAGTCCAAAACCCATGACTAGGGTTGACATCAATGACAACAATCAATCTTCCAACAAAAAGAACAAGAAAAGGAGCAAGTGAAAGAAGAATAGGTGAATAAATATCAGGTCACAGAAATCGAAGGATTTGCAATAGTACTAGAAAGAAAAGAAGAACAGGTTCAAGAGATTTTAATTTCAGGAATTATAGTGCGAGATGAATCCACAAACAAAAAGGAAGAATTTAGAGTTCAAAGAGATGATGAGTCCACTGACGAAGAGAAATATGACTTTGCATCAGAGAAGGTATTATTTTGAGCCATTCAGCTTGGAGACTCCCAACACATATGACTTTTGAACATGGGGATTCTATGCAATAGCTGAGACATATCAAAGATCCATCATTCGTGCAACTTACAAGGTTTGAGGAGACAGATTCATAGCAGTCAGAGAGTAGAAGTACATAATGACAGATTGATTGAATGAGAAAGAAATATTCCCACATAGGTGTCAGTTGGAAGTTACACAAGAATAAGTTTATGATCATATTCAGGCAGAGATATCTTCAGTACAATTTTTTCCATATGTGCAGAGTTTTATGAGAAGATAGATGATATCAATAGACATATTTGATTCATAGTAGTCTTTGTATAGTGACAGATTGGTCAACATTGTGGACAGTTGAGTAGAAGAGTTATGGATAGTTTTTGACATATGGTCAGAGATTGATTTAGAGATTTACAATTTTGTTCAGATATTGGTTCAAAGATTGATTTAGAGATTCAAAGATTGGTTCAGAGACTGATTCATAGACCAAATCAGAGATAGTTGGATTATTATGATAAAGGAATATTTGAATGCCTTAACTTTGAATGCTTTTTATATATGTTAGTGAATTACATGAGGAAGAACCAATGTATAATGAACAACACTGGAAAATAAGGAAACAATTCACAGGTAGCCCTACATTGATCTACACAACATCTAGCAAAAAAGTCAAGTCATTAGAGGAAGATATCCAAAAAGGAAGATCATTATCATGCAGACAGAGGGAGACATAAACACAAGGAGAGCTATTATTTTTCCCATGATTGGTTAGAGCAGGTACTTTGTCAAAAGGAGACATATCGACAGGGGGAGTTAACCTTGGTCAAAGAGGGAGAGAAAGAACAAAGAGATAGAGAGATTTGTGAAGAGTAAGAACAGAGGAATGTAGACAGGGGGAGAAACCCCAAGGAGAGATACCCTTTTCCATTGATGTCAAAGGGGGAGAGTGAGAAACATTGATGAAGAGTGATGGTCAGAGGGGGAGCTTGAGCATGAGTGTTGTCATGTCTAAGTGTTGCCATCAATGTTGGTGTTACATAAATTCCAAAGGGGGATATTGTTGGACCTTTGGCTTGGACAATTGGTTGTCATTGATGTCAACCCTTGGAGAGTGATATTGGAGATTGATATCAACCCTTAGAGAGTGATGCCAACCCTTGAAGAAGTTCGGTAGCATATTTTGGTAGCCCCGACAATGTGGTTTTGGTACCTGAAGTTGAATGAGGATTATGGATAGAAAGGATAATGTAAATGTAGACATGACCCTAATAGATGGATATTATGCACCATGTCATCTCCGGTGATATGTGGAATGTCATGTGGTTCCTCATGATTAGGGAGATATGGCCTTGTAAAGCTGGAAGCCTCGAAAGGTGGTCAAGAAGCCCCTAGTTGGTTAAAAGTCTTTAATGAAAGGGTAAATTGGTTGTAACAAAAATTTCAAGGATCCCTAAAGTTAAGGAAAGAGGTCCTAAAGTTAAGGAAAGTGGTCCCAACGTTAAGGAAATAGGTTACTTATAAAAAGTATAAACACACCTCAAGAAGTCTCTCATAAGTACATTACAAATACACACAAGTTCATTGAATATCTATCTAATTGATCAAGTGATTATTATTTGAGGTGACCAAGGATATCTCAGGTGTTTTTCAGAGGGAAGATGAAGTAAAGAAGGGACAAATTCCAAGGGAGAATGAAATCTTGTGAGGATGTATTCTAAGGTATGTTATTTACAAATCATCTTACCATTTTCGCTATAATTTGTTTTATAGAACGATTCAGATAGTGGAATCTAGATGATATTGATATGACATATCAAGGTAACTGTGGTAGACATTTTAGCTTCTAGGTCTTTGTATTTTGGGAGATACACTCTGTGGAAGATAAGGTTTTTTGTTAGTCCTAGAACTAGTCTCAAACATGTGTTTTGGTTAAAACCATCATAACTTATTCATAGAAGATACAAATTCAGTGAGACCAAATTAATTGGATATATTATAGGTTGTAGTATATTGTGTGAAGTTTTCAGATCCATATATCAAATAGTCCATGTGGGGCATGCTCTACAAGTTCGATTTCTAGAATAAGACAAAATTCAACAAGGTCTTCCATTTTTGCTATAACACATTTTATGGGATGTTCCAAGAAGTGAAAATTGGGGTAAATGTAGAGAAGATACTAAATAATATTGGTTATAATTTTCAGACATTTGTTCATTATAGGTACAAAGTTATGCTTGTTAAAAGTTATATTTTATGACTAATCCAAAACTAGTCCCATGAGACTAAGGTAATGTTTGATGAAGATGTTATTCTCTTGTTGTTGAAGTTGAGGAAGGTATACAGGTATGTGATCACATACACTAGGTATGTTTATATGCATGTTTTTAGGGTTACATGTTGATAATGTTATGGTGTATGGATTGATTGAGACACATCATGAGTGATATGGTATATGGTTGAGGCACATGGTTTGAGGAGCATGCTGGATATTGGGCACATTGCTTGAGATACATTTTTGGTATATGTATGAAGAACTTGTTGGTGATCTATATATATGGTTGGTACACATTTGGCACATATTCTTGGAATATGGTTGATGTACATTTCATGGTACATGGTATATGGTGATGGTTGATGTACATGGTTGGTACATGGTATGTTATTGATATACATATTTGATGTACATGGTTGATGGTACATGTTGTGGTACAATTTGATGCATGGTCGATGCATGGTACATGTTTGGTACATGCACATATCTTGTGATGGTATGTTGGTGATCTTGGTGCATGCTTGGTAGAGGCATGTGTTGTTGATATTTAACACATGGTTTGAGATATTCTCTTGGTGATATTTGCATGAGTTGTATGTAAATGAGAGTGGATCTGTTTTTGTGGATGACATAGTGACAGGTTGGAAAGGTTGATGTGACAGTGACAATGATAGTGAAAGTGACAGTGATAGTTACAGTGGCAGTGACAGTGACAGATTTTGTGGAAATGACAGTGGTAGAGTCCATGATAGTTAGTCTACATTTGTATTTCAGGGTGGTAGGATGGGGAAAGGAAAGGGGGTTGTAGCCTCCTCCCAGTTGGAGCTAGAGAATTAGGGAGTTGGAGCTTCCTTTAGGCTGGATCCTAAGAACTAGGTGGTTGGTGCCACCTTATGTTTGGAGTCGGAGAACTCTGGGGGTTGTAGACTCCTTCTGTTTGGAGCCAGAGAATTTAGGGAGTTGTAGCTTCCTTCAGGTTGGAGCCTCCATCTATTTGCAGCTAGATAATTTGGAAGTTGGTGCCTTCTATGAATGAATTATTGATATATATAAGAAATCATTCTATGGTTTTCAACAATTTGGGTTTCCACGTAAAAACAGGTGTATTGCATTCTTGATGTGATGTTTCTTATGTTTACATGTTTATGATATATATATATATATATATATATATATTGGATGCATTCATAGATGATACATTGATGATAAATTGTCGAACACTATTGGTAATCTATATATATTGGATGCATTCATAGATGATACATTGATGATAAACTGTCGAACACTATTGGTAAAAGTTAAAGAATACATATTGTGGTTAAAAGTAGTATAATTGCTCATTATTGATTGACCCCCCCCCCCTCTTAGTGATCCAATAGAAGAAAGTAAGGGGCACTAAAAGAAATGCATATCCCACATACGCTCTACCTTGGCTTGCATGCTTTTCCAAGTTGAATACAATAATGGGCACTAAAAGGAAATGCATATCTCACACATGATCTACCTTGGAAAACATCATTGATTAAATAATTATTTATTTTATGGGTACCTCTTTTTTTGAGAATCATTTCATTGCTTTCGATATCCTAGGGAGAAATTTTATTGCATGATGTTTTTTCCAGGGAACCTCTGAGCCTAGTGGCCCTTTCTTCCAATGAAATGAGGTGCATGCCCTTCTTGGGTCAATAAGCTTGAAAACCTAAAAGATAGGGAAACAAAGGGGAAGAAATAATGGAAGGTGGAAAGTATGAGCATGAATGATATGATAACCATTCAAGGAGACCCCCTAGTAGAAACCCTATCCTTGAGGGTGACCCACTTACTAGGACAACATGTCAACCACCAAGGTAAAATGAGGCAAGAGGCATAATTTCCAAGAAAACGTTTTAAAAATCAAGAAAAGACCATTTGAACCATGTTCAAATGCTTTATTGATTAGAATGAAACTTACCATAATTCCAAACTTGTTACCTCATGGAGCAAGCCCTGCCATCCTCTGTGGGCCAAGCTGGTATGGTGGATGCTCCTACCATCAATCAATTGGTGATGTGTGGTGTGATAGGGGCCTCTACCTACTCATCTACCTCTTGGTACTCCATGTATGCAACCTCAGGGCCTCGAGACATCATCCCCATTCAATTTTTTTTCAACATTTGTATCCTAGCCTTATCCGAAGATTCAATACTCCTTTATTTTAATATGTTTTTCTCAAGTGATTGTTTGATGCATGTTAGAATATTTAGACACTTAGGAGTTAGTTAAGATATTCTTGGTATAATAGGTCGTTATGTAAACATGTGTTTCTTAGTGTGTTTGTTTAGTATGCATTTCTAGTTAGGAAATCCGACGGTCACGATATGTTCCCGACATAGAGTGATATGCTAGTTCATATTCTCCTTGATCTTAATGATTACATTGATCCATGGCTTAACACCTGATTGGTCCATGATCTCTATTTAAATATCATGGAGGGTCATTTTCCAATGATCTATCGTGAGAAACTCTCTTGCAAAATTTCTCTGTAATTTTTTTTTTGCATTAATAAATTGCTCCAAGTGGTCGCGTTGGCTGGGGCCATGGATGTTTCCCTTTGGGGTTTTACCACGTCAAAATATTAGTGTGTTGATCTTTGATATAGTTGTGTGAGTGGTTACTGAAGGTGTTCATCCTCTATTGGAATACCTGTCTTGTCGAACATGATATCAGAGCCTATTTGAAGACCCACTCCCGTTGTAGATCGAGATCGTGAAGCCGAGTTGCCTCATCTTTGGTTTCTATAATTTCCACAAATTTATGGGCTGAGAGAACTGTTCCATTGCATCCAAAGAACTCATTTCAGTTAGGAACGCTTTTCATTTCACTCAAAAAGGTTTTTGTTTTCCCAAGATACGACCATTTGAGTCAGATCCAAACGTATAAAGCCTAAATACACCCTTTTTAACTTTTTGCAGAGTATTATTTTGGTTTGTATTGTTTGTTTCTGGGTTGCTACTCTTTTATATCTGTGTATTCTCTTTTCCCCGCACCCTGTGTGATCTCAGAAAATCAGAAACAGATAGGAACAAGTGCATTTTTCGGGTGAGCTAACAGAGATCTAACCCTTGTTGTCATTGAGAAGCGAATTTGTTTTTCCTTTTGTGAATTTTTTTTTTATGAGCATGCCCTCCAAGGCCATCAACAAAAACAACAACAATCCCCCTTCTAAACAACACAATATGTTTTTCTAGCTCACTTGGTTAAAATTTTCCTTATTAAGTAAGAGGTATTGAGTTCAAGTCTCTTTTTTGTTACTTTTTTTGAAAAAAGTTCATGCATCCATTGTAAAGTGTATTTCACTTCAAGTATAAAAGTGAATCACTATAAGTAGCTTTAATATTTTATTTTAAAGTTATTTATTTTACGTGCAACTTTCTTTTATAAAGTAACTTCATTGTAAAAGTGATCCCTGCTTCTTTTTATAAAAGTGGGTCACTTCATAAAACAACTTATTTGTAAAAGTGAAGGAATAACTTTCACATCCAAAGTCCGTTTTAAGTGGTTTTTTTTTAATGCCTATTTTTTCGAGATCTTTCCATCCATATCATCAGTTTTAGTTTTTAAATGTATATTATATACATATTTAATATGGCTTCTTCCAGTGTTTTTTTGCTTACGAACACCAACTACTTCCAATGGAAATCCCATATGGAGGATTTATTAAGAAGTAAAGGCATGTACTAGATTACCTTGGGAAAGGAAAAAAAACCCATTGATGATGAAAATAAAGTCAAATGGGATAATAGGAATGAAGAAGCATGTGGACTGATCATAATGTCCATCTCTCCTGATTTAAGGTTCCACCTTCAAGAAATTGATGACCCCAATGAAGCTTGGGGAAATCTTGAATCTGTGTTTGGTAAACACAATATTATTTGAGCACATCAGTTAGAAAATCATATATTGAATTTAAGTCCAAACGATTTTTCTTGCATTGAAGACTATCTATCTAAGTTTAAAACACTTAGAATTTTATGTGAAGAGTGTAACATAAAGTTGGAGGAAGAGCGTTGCATTTATCTTAATCTTTCTAAGCTAGGTAGTGTATATTTTGTGTTTGTATCTACCTTTTATGCCATGAGAGAGGCTCTAGGGAAATCATATCAAAAACCCACTCTTGAGTCCTTTTGTGATGCTTTGATTAGAGAGTAATATAAGCTTGTACAACTTGGAGTGATCAACACTGCATGTACCTCCAAAAAAGCATTAGTCACCCAACAGAAAGATAAATCCAAGAATCCCAAGAAGCAACATCCTCACCACAACAACAAGAAAAACAAGGGTCCCAAACCCACTCAGACAACTTCAAATCCTAATGGTGACAAAGTAGCAAAATCTAAAAATAAGAAGATTGACAGACATTGCAACTTTTGTGGGAAAGATAGTCATGGCGAGTCCAAATGTTTCAAGAAGATGACAGCTTTAGAAGCAGCGATGAAGAAGCACAACATCAATATTGATTCTACTACTAATTCTTCTTCTCATGGACATGCACTTTTTGCTTCTGGATTCTCCTTCAATGCAACTTCTACTTCTTCTTTTGATGAGTAGCTTATTGATTTTGGAGCATCGTATCATATGGCTAAGGATAAAGCCATATTTTCTGCTCTAAAGGAATGTAACACCAAGAAAATATTTGTTGGTGATGATAGATCTCTTAGTGTTGTAGGATTTGGAACAATTCAAGTAGATAATGGTCATTTCAATGATGTATTATGTGTTCCAAGTCTTTCCTGTAACCTTCTATTAGTATATCAAATCACTTATTCAGGTGAAGGAAAAATCATAGAGCTTTCAACTCACCAAGTTGTAATCAAGGATCTAAAAGATCCTAAGCATGTTCTTGCAACTAGAATTTTTGTTGATATTATCAAGTTGTACAAGTTTGACACCTTTGGGTCATCATCTTTTCCATAAATTTTTGTTGCTTATAGTGATGACTTGAACAAACTTTGGCATGAGCAGTTTGGTCATCTAAACTATCACTCATTGCAAAAACTATGTAATCAACAGATGGTGACTGATCTTCCTCTTGTTTCACGCATAGATGGTGTTTTTGTTGGTTGTGTTCTCGACAAACATCATCGAGACAATTTTGACAAACATGCCTCTTGGCATGCCTTGGGTGTTAGGATATTTAGACACTTAGGAGTTAGTTAAGATCTACTTGGTCTAATATGTCGTTAGGTAAAAGTGTGTTTCTTAGTGTGTTTCGTTAGTATGCATTAGTATGCATTTGTAGTTAGGAAATCCGACGATCACGATATGTTCCCGACATAGAGTGATCCGACGGTTCATACTCTCCTCGATCTTAACGGCCATTGATCCATGGCTTAACGCCCGATTGGTCCATGATCTCTATTTAAATAGCATGGAGGGTCATTTACCGATGATCGATTGTGAGAAACTCTCTTGTAAAATCTCTCTGTAATCTTTTTCTTTGCATTAATAAACTTCTCCAAGTGGCCGCGTTGGCTGGGGCCGTGGATGTTTTCTCGTAGGGGTTTTACCACATGAAAACATCGGTGTGTTGATCTTTGATCTGGTTATGTGAGTGTTTACTGAAGGTGTTCGTCCTCTGTTGGAATACTTGTGTTGTCGAACATGGTATCAGATTTTGTTTGAAGACCCGCTCCTGTTGCAGATCGAGATCATGAAGCTGAGTTGTCTCATCTCCATTTTCTGGCATTTTCATACATTTTTGGGTTGAGAGGACTGTTCCATTGTGTCTGGAGTACTCATTTCATTCAGGAACACTTTTCATTTCACTCAAAAAGGTTTCCGTTTGCCCAAGATATGACCATTACAGTCAGATCCAGAGATTTGTGTATGCTCTTTGCCCCGCGCCCTGTGCGATCTCAGCAAATCAGAAACAGATAGGAAAAGGTGCATCTTCTGGGTAAGCTAACCGATATCTAACCCTTGTTGTCATCAAGAAGTGAAATTTTTTCTTGTGTAAAAAGAGTTTTTTTTGAGCATGCTCTCCAAGGTCGTCTTCAACAACAACAACACCTTCTAAACATTACAATATGTTTTGCTAGACCATTTGGTTAAAACTTTCCTTATTAAGTAAGAGGTCTTGAGTTCAATTCTCTCTTTTGTTACTTTTTTTGAAAAAGTTCATGCTAAAAATTGTAAAGTTCATTTCACTTCAAGTATAAAAGTGAATCACTATAAGTACCTTTATATTTTAATTTAGAGTTATTTATTTTGCATGCAACTTTTCTGTTATAAGATAACTTCATTGTAAAAGTGACCCCCACTTCTCTTTATAAAAGTGGGTCACTTCATAAAGTAGCTTACACTATCACGTGGTTATTTGGTTACCGTTTATGCCTTTTTTTAAAATGACATAACTCTCACATCGGAAGTCCGTTTTCAGTGTCGTTGTTTTTAAAACCGCATAACTTTTCGAGATCTTTCCATCCAAATCATTAGTTTCAGTTTTTAAATCCACATTATCTGCATATTTAATATGGCTTCTACAAGTAATGTCTTTCTTACCAACAACAACTACTTCCAATGGAAATCCCATATGGAAGATTTATTAAGAAGTAAAGGCTTGTACCAGATTACTTTGGGAAATGAAACAACACCCATTGATGATGATAAGAACGCCAAATGGGATAATAGGAATGATGAAGCACGTTGACTAATCAGAATGTCCATCTCTCCTGATTTAAGGTACCACCTTCAAGGAATTGATGACCCTGAAGAAGCTTGGAACACGATTGAATCTATGTTTGGTAAACTCAATATTATTCGAGCACAACAGTTAGAAAATCAAATACTAACCTTGAGTCCAAGTGATTTTTCTTGCCTTAGAGACTATCTATCTAAGTTTAAAACACTCATAATTTTATGTGAAGAATGTACGATAAAAATGGAGGAAGAGCGTTGCATATATCTTATTCTTTCTAAGCTAGGTAGTGCATATTCTGTGTTTGTATCTACCTTTTATGCCATGAAAGAGGCTCTAGGGAAAGCTTATGTAAAACCCACTCTTGAGTCCTTTTGTGCTTCTTTGATTAGAGAGGAAGATAATCTTGTACAACTTGGAGTGATCAACACTGCAGGTACCTCCAACAAAGCCTTAGTTTCCCAACAGAAAGATAAACCCAAGTATCCCAAGAAGAAACATCCTCACTACAACAACAAACAAACTAAGGGTCCCAAACCCGCTCAGACAACTTCAGCTCCTAATGGTGACAAAGGAAAAAAATATAAAAGTAAGAATACTAACAAACATTGCAACTTTTGTGATCAATATGGTCATGATGAGTCATAATATTTCAAGAAGATGTCAACCTTAGAAGCAATGATGAAGAAGCATGACATCAGTATTGATTCTTCTTCTTCTTCTTCTTCTCATGGGCATGCACTTTCTGTTTCTGGTTTTTCCTTCAATACACCTTCTACTACTACTTCTTCTTCTTATGAGTGGCTTATTGATTCAGAAGCATCTTATCATATGGCTAAGGATAAAGCCATATTTTCTGCTCTAAATGAATGTAACACCATGAAAATATTTGTTGGTGATGATAGATCTCTTAGTGTTGTAGGATCTGGAACAGTTCAGGTAGAAAATGGTCATTTCAATGATGTATTATGTGTTCCAAATCTTTCTTGTAACCTTCTATCAGTACATCAAATCATTGATTTAGGTGAAGGTAAAACCGTCGAGTTTTCACCTCACCAAGTTGTAATCAAGGATCAAAAATATCCTAAGAATGTTCTTGCAACTGGAATTGCTGATGATATTACCAGGTTGTACAAGTTTGACAACTTTGGGTCATCAGATTTTTCATCAATTTTTGTTGCTCATAGCGATGACTTGAGCAAACTTTGGCATGAGCGGTTTGGTCATCTAAACTATCTCTCATTGCAGAAACTATGTAATCAACAGATGGTGACTGGTATTCCTCTTGTTTCATGCAAAGATGGTGTTTGTGTCGGTTGTGTTCTCGACAAACATCATCGGGACAGTTTTGACAAACGTGCCTCTTGGCACGCCTCGGGTCCTTTGCAGCTTGTTCATAGTGATTTGTGTGGTCCACTTTCTTCTCCTTCTTTTTCTGGGTGCAAGTATTTCTTAACTTTCATTGATGACTTTTCCAGACATACTTGGGTTTACTTCTTAAAACTCAAGAGTGAAGTTTTTGACAAGTTTTTGGCCTACAAGGCCCTTGTAGAAAAACAATCTGTACATCAAATTCAAAGGTTAAGAACAGATAATGGAGGCGAATATGTGAACAATAATTTTACAAGCTACTGCACTACATAGGGAATCCAAATGGAACACGTTGTTCCATATACACCACAAAAAAATGGTGTTGCTAAGAGAAAGAACCACACATTAAAAGAAATGGCTAATTGTATGATCCAATCTAAGGGATTAAGTCTAAAGTATTGGGTGGAAGCCATCAACTGTGCAAATTACATAATAAATCACACTCCTACAAATGCTCTTAAAAATATAACACCGAAAGAAGCTTGGACTAAAATTAAACCAGATGTAAGTTACTTTCATGTATTTGGCAGTATAGCATGGGCTCACATTCCTGATGAGAAAAGGAAAGCATTGCAGCCTAAAAGCGAGAAGTGTATATTTGTTGGTTATTCTGAAGATGTCAAAGGTTACAAACTTCTTCAATCACATTGTAATGAAATTATTCTTAGAAAAGATGTTAAATTTGATGAAAATCTCTTGGCTTACGAGCCATCATCGACGATTGTGCCTTCTTCGACCTGCGAACCATATTCAATGTTTGTGCCTTCTTATGATCTATTTTCTTCTTCAGATGATGACAGTGAGGATGAAAATCCTCCTCCGCCTGCTCACCCTCCTCCAGATGAGTCCTTTGAACCTGAACCAGCACCAACTCCACCGCTTCCTAGATGGGTCCGTTCAACACGAGAAGTAGTTGGTGATATTGTCGGTGATCCTTCAGATAAACGTCGG
Source organism: Picea engelmannii (assembly GCA_009831015.1). Taxonomy (NCBI): domain Eukaryota; kingdom Viridiplantae; phylum Streptophyta; class Pinopsida; order Pinales; family Pinaceae; genus Picea; species Picea engelmannii. The sequence continues at coordinate 4,198,741 of ML776553.1, read as the reverse complement.
AAACGTTCACAGTTCCAACGAGCCTCTTCTCTTTTGGATCAAGTTTCAAAAACTCATGATCCAGAGACATTTGCAGAAGCTTCAGGTCATCTAGATTGGGATACAACAATGAATGAAGAGTATCGCTCTTTAATGGAAAACGATACTTGGGATATTGTACCTCTTCCAAAAGGAATAAAACTTGTTAGATGCAAATGGATCTACAGAACTATGTATGCATCAGATGGAATATGCATAAGATGGAAGTGTTGAAAGACACAAGGCTTGGTTAGTTGCCAAAGGATTTTCCCAAGTTGAAGGAATTGACTATAATGAAGCCTTTTCCCTTGTAGCAAAAATGAATTCCATCCACCTTGTTCTTGCCCTTGTTGCCTCACATAAATGGGAGGTCCATCAGATGGATGTTAAATCCACCTTCTTGCACGAAGATTTGCAAGAAGAAATCTACATGGAACAACCTCCTGGCTATGTCCAGAATGACTCTAGCCTTGTTTGTCGCCTCAAGAAATCTCTTTATGGTCTCAAGCAAGCTTCTCGAGCTTGGTATGCCAAAATGGATAGCTTTCTTATTGCCACTGGATTCTTTAGATGCCATTCTGATCCTAATGTCTATACCAAGAAATTAGGAAGCCATCTCATAATCCTTGTCCTTTATGTTGATGACCTTATCATTAATGGTAGTGACTCAAAACTTTTAAGCCATGTGAAAACCAGCCTTAAGAAGAAATTTGAAATGTCAGACTTAGGTTTTTTGCACTATTTCCTTGGCCTCCAAGTTTTGCAAACCAATGAAAGAATTTTTCTTTCCCAGTCTAAGTATGCTTGTGACCTTCTTCATCTCTTTCACATGGATGATTGTAAACCAACCCCTTCTCCCTTCCAGTCTGGAGTCAAGCTTTCTGCCACCTGTACTTCTCCTGAAGTTGATGCCACCCTGTACCGTCAGTTAGTTGGTAGCCTCTTATACTTGACTCATACCCATCCTGATATTTCCTTTGTTGTTGGTATTATTGCCCGATATATGCAAAAACCCCATGAAAGCCATTGGAAAGCAACTAAAATGATACTTCACTAGGTTCATGGTACAGTTCAGTTCGGGATACATTACAATTCAAGGGGGACTCCTTTATTGTTTGGTTTCACTGATTCAGATTGGTCCAACGACCCTGATGATTAGAAATCTACTGCAGGTTATGTTTTCAGCCTTGGTTCAGGACCTGTCACTTGGACCTGTAAGAAACAATAGGATATTTCACTTTCTTTAGCAGAAGCAGAATACCGAGCAGCGGTAAATGCAATTCAGGAAGCCATGTGGCTTCGACAGATCCTTTCAGAGTTTGGATTCCAGCACCAGCATCCGACCAGCCTTTGGTGTGACAATCAGAGTGCCATCAAGCTCGCTAAAGACCCAGTTCAACATCAGTGTAGAAAACACATCGATCTACACATGCACTTCATGAGAAAGCTAATTCATGATCAAGTTATTGAAGTGCTCTTTTTCCCTACAGAAGATCAAGTTGCAGATGTTTTCACAAAGTCTCTTATAGAAGCGAAGTTTTCCAAACTTTGATCTATGTTAGGAGTTCAGGAAGTTGTCATTAAGGGGGGATAGGCTCTAATGCCTCCTTCCTTCTCCTATTGTGTCACTATTGTAAATCCTTCAATCCTATCCCAAGTTGTTCTTAAGGGGGGATGTTAGGATATTTAGACACTTAGGAGTTACTTAATATCTACTTGGTCTAATATGTCATTAGGTAAAAGTGTGTTTCTTAGTGTGTTTCTTTAGTATGCATTAGTATGCATTTGTAGTTAGGAAATCCGACAGTCATGATATGTTCCTAACATAGAGTGATCCAACGGTTTATACTCTCCTCGATATTAACGGCCATTGATCTGTGGCTTAACACCCGATTGGTCCATGATCTCTATCTAAAGAGCATGGAGGGTAATTTGCCGATGATCGATTGTGAGAAACTCTCTTGTAAAATCTCTTTGTAATCTTTTTCTTTACATTAATAAACTGCTCCAAGTGGCCGCATTGGCTGGGATCGTGGATGTTTCCCCATAGGGGTTTTACCATGTGAAAACATCAGTGTGTTGATCTTTGATCTGGTTATGTGAGTGGTTACTAAAGGTGTTCGTCCTCAGTTGGAATACCTGTGTTGTCGAACATTGGGCCCTTTGCAACTTGTTCACAACAATTTGTGTGGTCCACTTTCTTCTCCTTCTTTTTATGGGTGCAAGTATTTCTTAACTTCATTGATGACTTTTCCAGACGTACTTGGGTTTACTAAAAACTTAAGAGTGAATTTTTTGGCAAGTTTCTAGCCTACAAGGCCATTGTAGAAAAACAATATGGACATCAAATTCAAAGGTTAAGAACAAATAATGGAGGTGAATATGTGAGCAATAATTTTATAAGTTATTGCACTACACATGACATCCAAATGCAACACATTGTTCCATATACACCACAACAAAATGGTGTTGCTGAGATAAAGAACTGCACATTAAAAGAAATAATTAATTGTATGATCCAATCTAAGAGATTAAATCTAAAGTATTGGGCAAAAGCCATCAACTATGCAAATTACATAGTAAATCACATTCACACAAAGACTCTTAAAATATAACACCGAAATATGCATGGACTAAAATTAAACCAGATGTAAGTCACTTCCGTGTATTTGGAAGTATAGCATGGTCTCACATTCCTGATGAGAAAAGGAAAGCATTGAAGCCTAACAGTGAGAAGTGTATATTTTTTTGTTATTATGAAGATATCAAAGGTTACAAACTTCTTCAACCACATTCTAATGAAATTATTATTAGAAGAGATGTTAAATTTGATGAAAATATCTTGGCCTGCGAGCCTAATTTGACGATTGTTCCTTCTTTGACCTCTGAGCCATATTTGACGTTTGTGCCTTCTTTTGTTCCTATTCTAGTTTCTTCTTTATATTATTATAGTGAGGATGAAAATCCACCTCCGCCTTCTCACCTTCCTCTAGATGAGTCCATTGAACCTGAACTAGCACCAACACCATCGCTTCCTAGATGGGTCCATTCAACACGAGAAGCAGTTGGTAATATTATTGGTGATCCTTCAGATCAACGTAGGACACACTCACAGTTCCAAGGAGCCTCTTCCATTTTGGCTCAAATTTTAGATACTCGTGATCCAGAGACATTTGCAGAAGCTTCAGGTCATCCATATTGGGATACAACAATGAATCAAGAGTATTTTTCTTTAATGGCGAATGATACCTGGGATCTTGTACCTCTTCCAAAAGGAAGAAAAAATGTTAGATGTAAATGGGTCTACATAACTATGTATGCATCAGATGGAAGTGTTGAAAGGCACAAGGCTCGGTTAGTTGCCAAAGGATTTTCCCAGGTTGAAGGAATTGACATTAATGAAACCTTTTCCCTAGTAGCCAAAATAAATTCCATACCCCTTGTTCTTTCCCTTGTTGCCTCACATAAATGGGAGGTCCATTAGATGGATGTTATATCCTCTTTCTTGCATGGGGATTTGGAAGAATAAATATACATGGAACAACCTCTTGGCTATGTCCAGAATGACTTTATCCTTGCTTGTCTCCTTAAGAAATCCCTTTATGATCTTAAGTAATCTCCTCGAGCTTGGTATGCCAAAATGGATAGCTTTCTTATTGACACTGGAATTTCTAGATGTCATTCTGATCCTAATGTCTATACCAAGGAAGTAGGAAGCCATCTCATAATCATTTTCCTTTATGTTGATGACCTTATCTTTACTAGTAGCGACTCAAAACTTTTAAACCATGTGAAAACCAACCTTAAGAAGAAATTTGAAATGACAGGCTTAGAATTTTTGCACTATTTACTTGGCCTCCAAGTTTTTCAAACCAATGACATGATTTTTCTTTCCCGGTCAGTATGCCTGTGACCTTTTTCATCGTTTCCACATGGAAGATTGTAAACCAACCCCTTCTCCCTTCCAGTCTGGAGTCGAGATTGCTTCCACCTATACTTCTCTCAAAGTTGATGCCACCTTGTACCATTAGTTAGTTGGTAGCCTCTTATACTTGACTCATACTCGTCCCAATCTTTCCTTTGTTGTTGGTATTTTTGCTCGGTATATGAAAACACCCCATGAAATCCCAATCTTTCCTTTGTTGTTGGTATTTTATGGGGGGGGGATTTATTGGTTGGTTTCACTGATTCATATTGGGATGGCGACCCTGATGATTGAAAGTCTATTGCAGGTTATGTTTTCATCCATGGTTCAAGACCTATCACTTGGGCTTGTAAGAAACAACAGGCTATTGCACTTTTTCAGCAGAAGCAGAGTACCGAGCAATGTTAAATGCAAGTCAGGAAGCCTCGTGGCTTTGAAAGATCCTTTCAAAGTTTGGATTCCAACAACATCATCCGACCAGCCTTTGGTGCGACAATCAAAGTGCCATCAAGATCACCAAAGACCTAGGTCAACATCAGCGCAACAAACACATCAAAATACACATGCACTTCATCACAAAGCTCATTCATGATCAAGCTATTGAAGTGCTCTTTTTCCCTACAACTAATTAAGTTGCAAACATTTTCACAAAGTCTCTTACATAAGAGAAGTTTTCCAAACCAGGAAGTTGTCATTAAGGGGGGAATAGGATCTAATGCCTCCTTCCTTCTCCTATTATGTCACTATTGTAAATCCTTCAATCCTATCCCAAGTTTTTCTTAGGAGGGGATGTTAGGATATTTAGACACTTAGGAGTTAGTTAAGATATACTTGGTCTAATGTGTCATTAGGTAAAAGTGTGTTTCTTAGTGTGTTTGTTTAGTATGCATTAGTATGCATTTGTAGTTAGGAAATCTGACGGTCACAATATGTTTTCGACATAGAGTGATCCAACATTTCATATTCTCCTTGATTTTAATGGTTACATTGATATGTGGCTTAACACTCGATTGATCCATAATCTCTATTTAAATAGCATGGAGGGTCATTTTTTGATGATCGATTGTGAGAAACTCTCTTGTAAAATCTCTCTGTAATCTTTTTTTTTGCATTAATAAATTGCTCCAAGTGGCTATGTTGGTTGGGGTCGTGGATGTTTCCCCGTAGGGGTTTTAACATGTCAAAATATCGGTGTGTTGATCTTTGATCTGGTTGTGTGAGTGGTTATTGAAGGTGTTCATCCTCTATTGGAATACTTGTGTTCTCGAACAATGCCAGAAATAGAGGTAGTGTGCGTTGAATAGATATCTCCTCCCAATGAAAATATGAAGCTATTCTTTTGAGTGCAAGCAAATTTGGACGGTTTTTTCGAACAACAAGAAACAACACTTTATATTTTTACCCAAACTAGAAGTTGTGATGATTTTCCTCTTTAGAATAGGTTTGGAGGTTGAAACTTAACAAATTTCAAATCTTGTAACTTTGTATATGCATCATGAAATCTCTCATAATACCACTCATTGGAAAACTTTCTGAATCTGCTTTCCAACAAAATAGGACGCCTTAATCTAAGACTCCAATTGAGCACTACATTTGATTGAAAACATGATACCCAACTGGACAACATTTTTTATCCATTTCAAAAGCGTAAGTGTGGAAATTGTGTCTCCCTTGATATTGCTTCAAAAATTATTTTTGAATACTCATTAGAAGTTCCTCTTAGTCTAGTTTCTTACCAAAAAAAGCATGTCAATTCAACTTTCCAATAGAAACATATTATCTCTGCAACAAAAAAACTTAATATGTCATATAGATTTGAAGCTTGGCCCTAATACTACATGTAATGTACTTGGACGCGAGTCAACACACTACTATTACAAAATATAGATATAAATTAAAATAACAATATGAAATACGACATGATTGTAGTTTAAATGATAAAACAAAGTGATTTGGATTGGATTGAGAATAAAATGAAAGAGCATGCAGTTTTGCAAAGAGAATACAAATACATTATACAATATTTAAATTAGTGTATTACAATGAAATCCAACTTTTGTTTGGGAATAAAATGGTGAAAGACATTGCACAACACACACACACACACAAGGCTAGAATGGTGGTAGTTTATCTCTAAGCACATATGTGACAACTATGCTCATTTGCAAAAAGACCATAACAAGAGGCTGAAACCACATTTTATAATGATTCCAACAAAAACTAAGAAGCAAAAAAAAAAAAATCAAAGAACCCTAACCCTAGCATGATGAGGGGTGAGCAAGAACGTTGTGTTGGACAAATATGAATTGTCCAAACAAAAGGGGAGCCTTGTCAAAATCATAAATTTTCACTTGGTGCTCCATTTCGGTTCTTATTTAAGTTATTGGAAAGAACATTAGCAGGATGAGTCAGGTCCCTAGATTTTTGATGTAACTACGCCTAAAAGCTCATGGGAAAACCCCAAAAAATGCATTGAAAGATCGTGAACTAAAAACTGCTAGTATTGGGACTTTTTTAGACAACATTGGATGGCCATTTGGATCACTAAGAAACAAAAATAAACGAGTGGGGTCACTTACACACCCAAGTGTGATTTGTACCCATAAAATCAAATAACAGAGAAAGACTTCCCAGAATGTAATCAAAAGTGCAATATAAACAAATATGAATGATTACAAGAGGGAAAAAATCCCAATTTATGCAAAAGAGGTTCTAAAACCCTAACTTGTATTCTCGTGTTACCTTTATGGGGTAGTTAGGATTTTATTTAAATAATTATTCTTAAACACATTAATTATCCATATGATGTCATATTTAACATAATTGGCATTGTACAAAATATCAAAGGAAATAAAGATTGTTACATAACTATGAAATTACGTACAAAATTGCTCGTGTATAAATTTATTTGCTTAACAAAATATTGTGTTTGGGTACACAACATGCCCCCCACCTTAAAAATCATTGTCCAAAATCTTGAGGACCAAATACTAGCTCACTTATTTGCCTTCTTCTTCATGTTCTTATGTGGCCTTTATTTGAATATGATCATATGCACCCACTCAAAGATACAATCATTGAGAAGGATATTCTCTAATGAAGTAAGTGAACTCATTCATTTTACTCCAACAAAGATGCTCAATTAGATCACAAGCATCCAAGTATGACTCACCTAATACACTTTAATTTAGTGGTCAGAAATGTCATCCACATAGATGTAAATAGTTGGTTGTAGAACTAAATTGGACTTTTCAATGGAGAAGATTTAAGTTGAAAACTCTATTTTATCACTTGTTCATGACTTCTCTCCATGATTCTTTCTTCAACTATCACATTATTCTCATTAGAGGTCCACCACAAAGAGGAAGAGATTCATTGAGGAGGCATTGGAAGATCTTCTTTGTTTCTTGTATGTAACAACCCTAGTTGAATAAATGTTTAAGGATTATTAAGTAAAAATTAATTAGGGGATTAATTGTCTTAACATGGTATTAATTAAACAAGATTGGTATAATGATACTAATTAAATTTTATTAATTAATTAATTGTTGCAATTTGATTAATTAATTACATGTTACATTCATTGACATGGGTATTAAATTAATAGGGATAATAAATTATAAGTTAATTTGTTAAAGACTTATGTACACGGAAAGGGATAAGACATTGAATATAAAGGGATAAGATATTAATTATGAGGGGATAAGGTAATAAATGGGTAGGTAAGGAAGTAAATGAAAGGGAGGGAAGTGAAGGAGGAATATGAGGGGAGGAGGTTTACGAAGGAGGAATTACCATTCTACGGGAATTTTTGGGGAGGTCTCTCTTGGATTGCACAGAGGAGAGTTGAGTTCTGTAGTCGGATTGGATCAGTACAGGCACCGGTTTGTTGGAGGTTTTGGGCACGGGGGCCAGGATATCCATATGATATCCTGGAGCTAGGAAGTTGTCCTAGTTGGCAGGGTGGAACAAGGTTTTGGGCAGTGTTTACACAGTTCAATAACGGTCAACAAGGCAAGTGGAAAGCAGAGGGTTAGCATCAGACCAAGGTAATTTAAATTAAGTATTTGTTTTATTTTTGTTATGGAATCATTATTCGTTATGATAAATTTATATGTGTATGTGCTGAGTTTATAAGAAATTACTGAGTTACAGAAATCAAGTAGTAGTTATTGTTTGTTTGATTAAATATTTGTTGTTAAATTTAACTTGCGTATGTGCTAAATTAAAAGGATTTATTGAATTTTCTAAAATCAAGTAGATATTACTGTTACAGTTTATGTAATTAATGGATGTTAAATTTATATGGTCTCTACACATGGTATCAGAGCTTTTGTTTAAAATCTGGGCCTGAGGGCCAAAACTCCAAGATCTAACTCCAGCTACGCCTAACCTGCAAACCAAACACAGAAATTTTAACACAAATATAAAAATAAATGCAATACGAATTGAAAATGTAAAAACAAATTTACCAAAGTAAAACAAGCAACTAGGGCTGTTACACTTACTAAGCCCTGGCCATGTTCCCAACTTCCCGTTTCTAGAATATCATTTATCTATCTAGTATACCACAGCTAAACAACCACAATTTCCTCCAGAGTCCAGCAACGCATGTGGTTGTACATCTGAGATCTCAGGACTAAACTAAAAGTCCATAACACGATGGATGAGTGTTGTAAATTATTTTGTACAACAACATTTAAGTTGTCTTTACATGCCAAATAAGGAGGTCTTCATTTTTACTGTGGTTTGCATATTCCTCAGACCTGGCGCCTAAACCAAAGGGAGGCTGCACTGAACCCCAACTAGGGTCATGTTTCTCAATGAAGAAATCTGTCTCAAATTTTGGGGCTAATCCCTTTTTGGGAATGCTATGGTCAACAGGAGCATTAGCGTTTCTAGGGTTTTGATATTTTGAGATCTTCTGAAAACAAGGCATTTAAAGAGATTTAAACCCCCAAAAAAATAACAGACTAATCTCTAGATTTCAAAACAGATCCAAGCCCCATGTCGCTGAATATTTCTTGATTCTATGTTACAAGGATAGTACTGTTATCGATGCCCAAGCAGTTCATGTGAGCCATGAATGCTTCTAGGGTTTAGTGTAGAGCACTTAGTTATAGGATCCATGTTTCAGAATCTATCCCAAAAGAAATCAGATGCTTGTGGGCTTATTGTAAAATGCATAGCTGGAGAATCGATGTTTCAGAACCTATCCCAAAAGACATCAGATGAAAGAAAAAAGACATAGGAAAGCAAAAACAGAGAAATCCAAGCAACCAAACAATCAATATTCTAAAGGTCGGGAGATCGAACCTCCACCACGACGAGCCATGATTGTAAGTACAATGACGAACAGGTAGAATTTAGTAGCGATCGAACACGTTCACCTGCAATAATCAGACCAAGAGAAGTGGGAATGTTTTTCGGACCTACAATGCAAATTTGTGACAAAAATAAAAGAATTGCTTAGTCTTCCAACCTATTTTCAGGAGTACGATACTGTAACGTCTATAACTTTAAATTCCAGGCGAATGCAAAATATCCATCACAAACAGTTAACCTCGACATTTTTCCTGGCGAAAAGCCCGTCCCAAGACCGTTGGAGCTCAAACATTTCATGATCTACGTTCCATAACATAAGATTTACCCTTTTACGGAAAAACATTTTCGAATTAAAAAATATTGTCCTGACCTCTTCCATGGGGTTGTGTGATGGGCAAGGTGAGTCCGCTTGCATAGAAGTCGCTGAAGGAAGAGATGCCCATTGCTGATGGTACCGATGATGAAGCCTCGTTCCTGCCATGGCCCGATGGATTTGCAGAGAACAAAACCCTCATCGTTTGCACCACGAGCGCACGAGCATCCAATGGGTCTTGGCCTCTCCCTCCAAACACTAGCTAGAACACACCTCCCTGACAACTCTTTTCTCCTGGGCAGCTAAGTTCGGCCCTCCCACAAACGAGTACCAACACTGCTCCTCAACACAACGATCTTCCCATATGGTGACTGCAACCGGAACAGTGCGCTGGAGTATAACTGAGCTAGGGTGAGAATGCACCCACTGAAACTCAGAGATGAATGGGTTAAACAACACTAGTATGATGAAGAAGAGATGCAGAGCGAGCCTGCCGAGGGAGAGAGCATAATGGAGAGGCGGTCGAATGATAGGATTAAGGAAGGGTTGGGCACATAGAGTTAGGGTTGAGAAAGAGAGCTGGCAGGTGTAGGGTTTTAGGGTTAGGTATGTAGAGCAAGCAGGAAGGAGGGGGCACGTGGGCCTCATGCGAGGACCCACTGCCCGACTCTAGATTTTTTTAATTCATTTATTATTTTAATTTTTTTTCTTCCTTATTTTATGTTTAATTTAGGTTAAATATTAAATATCAAATATTAATGTTTAATTTATATTAAATATTAAATATTAAAAATTTTAAAGCTTAATTTAGATTAAATATTAAAATATTAATGTTTAATTTAGGTTAAATATTAATTATATAATAACAATAGTATTTAAATCTAAATACATTTACTAGTGATAATTAATCAATCAATTAAAATAGAATAATTAGG
>ML776553.1:4130396-4170430 GCA_009831015.1 Picea engelmannii | reverse complement strand
CCATTCTAGCGAGTCTTTCACTCTGTATTTTTACAGTCTCTGTACATTTCTCTGATTAATAGAAATCGTGTATTACTGTATATCTATGTTTATGGTTGCATATCTGATACATTTTTGTTATATTATTGAATATCTGCAATATCTTTGTGCATTTCTTTATTATATCTCCGCTCTCATTTCGTGTCGAAAATAATCTGGATCAATTCCTGATTTGCATTTGCTGATGTAGAGGGCATAGTTCTTCCATTGAGTGAAAAGGTGGTAATTGTTTCCAGGTTTCCTGCCAGAATAAGGACATATCTCCATTTTGAATCTCCCAAAAAAAATATTTTTGTAAGAGAAGGCGGTTGCACCAAGCTGCATTCCATGTATTGGAACTTTGAATATGATCATTGAGTCGGATAAGGAGATCCACATTGGTGGTTGGTGCATATTTGAGCCTCCAAAGTTTAGCCCATAACTCTGTGGGATGTTTTGAGCCAACACCACCAAATTACCCCCCCCAATTATGCGATTGAGCTTGCCCGGATCCCTTAGACCCAGTCCCCCTATGGATTTTGGCCAACATATTTTATCCCACTTGACAAGAGCCCATTTATTATCAGGATGGTGTCCATGCCAAAGAAAATTTTGTTGGAGGTTCCTGATGGATTTTATAACTGACTGTGGTGATGCCAAGGCTATAAAAAGGTAGGTCAGAAGAACTTGAAGAACATATTTCAGAAGGAATAGTCGGGCTACAAGGTTGAGAGAGAGAAAGTTCCAGTTGTTTAGTCTATTGGAGATGGAGAGCAGGAAGTTGTCCCAAGAGATGTTGCGAGTGGTTTCCCCTGTAAGGGGGATACCAATATAGTTGGACGAAAGGGAGCTCTTGGGGATACCCAAAATTCTGGAGATGCGGGTTTGGACCGCCAATGGTGTGTTGAAGAAGAAGAGTTGTGATTTGTCAAGGTTTAGGGAGGTCCCCGAAGCATCAAAAAATTCTGTGAGGATGGACTTGAGTTTGTTGGATTCCTAGGCGGTGGGGGTATTAATCAATAAGGTATCATCAATGAATTGACTATGGGAGGCTATCGACTGGAGATTATGAAGTGGTAGGCCCTTGAGGGGACCGTCCTCGATTGAGGAATTGATGTAGCGTCCCATAACTTCAACCATGAAGAAAAAAAGGAAAGGGGAGAGGGGGTCCCCCTGTCAGATGCCTCTAGTAGGGGAGAAGGGTTGAGAGGGAACTCCATTAACCAAAATGAAAAAAAAGGATGAAGAAGTGAGCTTCATGATCCAATCTATTTAAGTCTTATCAAATCCAAAGCCCTCAAGGAGGGAACACATGTATTGCCAATTGATTCTATCAAAAGCTTTTGAGAGGTCCAGTTTGATTAGCATACTTGGGGTACAAGTTGATTTGAGTGAATGTATTACCTCATCAGCTAGGATGATGTTTTCCATGATTTGATGCCCCTCCACGTAGACTGATTGTTCCTTGGAGATGTTGAAAGGAAGCATAGGTTTGAGTCTTAGAGATATTACCTTCGTGATGATTTTGTAGATTACATTGTAGAGGGCAATGGGGTAGAACTTCTTTGGGTGGGTTACCCTTTATTCCTTTGGGGTTAGTGTGAGGAAAGTGGCATGGAATGCCTAGAGGACTTGACTAAAGGCGCGAGACTCCTCTATGAGTTGCCAGACTTCTTCCTGAATCATTGACCAACAATAGTAAAAAAATTGGTTGTGAAGCCATCCGGTCCCGACGCTTTCCCCAGAGGCATTTCTTTGACCGCTTGATCTACTTCTTCTTGTGTGATCAAACTCATTAATGCTTTATTCTATTCCATTGTGATGAGGGAGGGGATGTGTCGGGTTATCTTGCTTATAGCCTATGTTATGTCCCTAATGGGTTATGAGAGGAGGTCTTTGTAGTAATTTACTAGTTCTGTTTCTATTCCTGCATTATCCATGATGTGGTTTCCTTGAGAATCTTCTAGCTTGGTGATTCTATTGATGTATCATCGATGCACCATGGAGCGGTGGAAGAACTTGGTCTTCCTCTCTCCCTCCTTGACTCATTGTACTCTATATTTCTATCGCCATAGTATCTCCTCTTGTTTTTTTCGTTCATCTAGTTCTTCCTGGAGATTTTCTTCCTCCCTTGCAGAATCTTCCATCCATCCTTGTAAAATAAATACATGTTGCAATTCCTCCAATCATTGCTCAATCTCCCTTTTTTTATGGAAGATGTCACCAAACACATTTTTGTTCTAGTTTTTTAGATGCAATTTGAAATTCTTCAGCCGCTACTGGAACTTATACATGCATGTGCCATGGGAGATCTCTTCCTGCCTCCACAAAGATTGGGAAAGTTCTTGAAAATCCAGGTGAGTGATCCAGAAATTTTAAAAGCGAAAAGGTTTAAGCTTAGGTGTTGCTCCTGTGTCTAGCCAGAGTGAGACTGGCTAGTGGTCTGAACCAAATTTTGGGAGAATGTTGGCCTCTAACGCTGGATCCTCCAACATTATGGATTATGAGACGAGGAAGCGGTCTAATCTATAGGAAACGTGTTGGGGGCCAGATCTCTGATTGGACCATGTAAAAATTCCGTTCCTGGTTTCTATGTCAATGAGTTTGAGTTAGTCGATTAACGTTCAGAACTTACCATTGTCATGTTCCAATCACTTTGTGCCTCCACTCTTCTCCTCTAGTGTGAATGATGTTGAAGTCTCTCCACACTATCCAACGTGTGGATCCCATCAATGCACTTACGATGGATATCTTGTGTAGGAAAAGATCCTTGTCCTGGGCATTTTGCGGTCCATATGCATTTGTGAGTATGCCATCCTTGTTGGATCCCAAGGCCCGGAAGTGGTCTGTGAGCGTGACAACCATGGAAAAAGGTTGGTAAATAATGACTGTGGTAGGGTTCCATAGAATGGCTAGGCCTTCCTCTGCTCCATTTGAGTCTGTGTGAATGGAGTTGCAATTCCTCCAACATCTCTGAAATATTTCCTCCGTTGTGTCCTCGACACATTTAGTTTCCTGTAAGAGAAGAATGTCTGGATTCTCTACACGAATACTGTTTCAAAGGGTCCTTTGTTGGGACCTTCCATTAATCCCTCTGATGTTCCAAGTGATGATCTTCACCATGATGAGTTGTGTGGTGGATAGAAGTAACCTTCCGTGAGACGATGGATCTGTCCCAAGTTGAGCATATAGTCTCCTACCTCTTTGATTAGTTGATGTGATTATTTCTGACCTCTTCGCTTGCCTTATCGAGGGGTACGCTTGGGATCTGGTGTTGGATCTGGGGATATACTCAATCATGAAGTGGCTCATGCCATGGAATCAAAGAGTACTTTGTGCACCTTTCTTAGTTATTCTATTGGGATGGTTTGCAACTCCTTTTTGTTGAAGGCTTCCTCAAGTTTATCCAGGTCAATTTCCACCAGATCCTGATCCTCTAGCTACATGGGGGTGTCCCCCCCAGCCTTTGTTTTATCCTCATTCTTCCGAACTGAGGGGTCTGTTTCTTGGATCTGTTCTTTGGCCGGTTCAGACTGCAACTTGGATTTTCCTTTATCCTTGTCCTGGTTGTTTTTTTATGCAGATTTTCCACTTCCTCTTCTTCTGGGAGATGATTTAGGATATCAAAAGAGTTGTTGATGGGAATCTTCTAGTTTCCCTCTTGATTATGCTTCCTGGGGTTTTTTTTTACCTGCCTGTGACCGTCGTGAAGCCATCATTTTTCTTTCCTTCCCTTGCCCTTGGGATTTGAGAATTGAGAGGGAAATCACAGAAGAGGTGACCGTGCTCATGACATTTCCTACAATGGAAGGGGATGTGTTCATAGTCGATGGCCTGGTTCTGGTCCTCGTCCTGGTATTCTATAGTTACTGAGCTTGGAAAGGCCTTCGAGATATCCATGTAGACACAAATGCGAGCGTATGAGGTGTATTTCCTTTGTTTTGTCACCTCTGAGGATTTTACATACCACCCTACTATGTTTCCTATGACCATGAGAATTTATTCAAGTAAAAATTCCTAGGGTAGGGAGTAGAGGCGGATCCAGACTAGTGCCACAGTAAAATCCTCTTTCTCTGGACTAAAGCAGTTCATCCAGATTCTGAGGAAGAGCCCTACATAGTTGTAAAAATAGGGTCCATTATCGAAGATCTGATCCTTGTCCTCCAGGTTGTAGAGGATAATCGTGAAGAAACCCTTGGAGTTGATTTGAACCTCATATTCCCCCTTTGGGTTCCACCAAGCTTTGATCTAGTGCATGAGGTCCCTTTCTGAAGGCTAGAGACCCTAAAACTTCCCGATTAGGGCATGCTCTTTCATGAACTAGGTGTGCTCCCCTACCCTGGTCGAGTTGATAATATATCTGGGCAATTTATCAGATTGGTGGATGCATTTCCCTGGTTCCCATCCTCGAGACACCTTTGGATGAGATGTACTCGTCTCTACTTCCATTTCTTTGCTGAAACCTTGCTCTTTGGTGAGGATTTGTTCACGCAGGTGGGGCGGTGGCTCAAATGTCGTTCGGTTGGATCTCAACCCCGCTCCATCATTTGCTACAACATTACTGTATGAGGGGGGTTGCACCCCTCCCCCTAGATCCATTGACGGAGCTCAGGTGTTCTGGTTTTGTGATAGTCTGCTAATAGAGGTGTGATTTCTTTGTCTGCAAGAGCTAGGGTATCGCAACATGCAAAGCATGATCTAGGGTTCAACATGTGAACTAAGTTACCTTTATAGAATAATTGGATTTTTATTTTGTTATGAATCATACACAAGCTATAATTACCTATTTTTGAGACCTCATTTAACATAAGTAGTTTTATACAAAATATCTCATGCGTATAAATTTATTTTAATACTAAAAATGTTGCTTTTAGGTACACGTCACCCAACTTAACAATGTCTCATCATGTATGCTATCTTACAAGATTAGGGTATTGGTTGGTTTGATACCAAACTTTGTCCATTAAATCCAAATCAACTAAAATTTGTCTCATGATAAATGCCTCCAATACAGTGGTAAATCATAGGAAATCAAGCACATCTTTTAGAAGCACCCTTAAAACATAGAATGGTAAAAAATACTTTAGAACATGTTTTCTTCAATGTCACAACAATATCGTAAAACAGTCATTTATTGGCGTGCAATATTAATAAATTATTGCAAATCTCTAGGTTCGAGCCACTATTGTGACTTTGGCATTATATTAGCCTTTTAGGTATTATATCCACTTTGGAAAATCTATTGTAAATATGTTTTTTATGAGTTATTGGGTTTTGGGTTTTTTGTCTCCTTTCAAATGTTAGAATGTGATGAAGTATCTACCCAAATTAGAGTTTTGTGACCTTTGGCATTATATTAGTCTTTTAGTATTTATTCACTTTGGAAAATGTGTTGTATGGCTTTTTGTATTAATGGATTTTGTATTTTGTTGATTCCTTTCATATGTTAGAATTTGATGAGGTATCTTCCCAAACTAGAGTTAAAGGTTTTTTTATTGTTTAATGATTCTAAAAACATTTTTTCCTAGAGACCTCATTATAGTGTGATTGCAATAAGACAATTGTACCTCTTTTTTTGTATCCATATGTATTTGGTATAATATAAGAAGTGATATTTAAAAAAAAAGGCCTTAACATTTGTATTAGGGGAGAGGGTTTAATGTGAAAAAAAATCGTTCTTATTAGAACAAAGTAAGTGTTCTTCCTTATAGGAAGGTCACAATAAATGTTAATAATTTGATCTTAAATTTAAGTTAGTTGGAGGTAACTTATCATTTAATGTATACAAAAGTTTATGATGTTTTATTTAATGAATTGTTTATTAATAAATAATGCATTCTTCACACACACACATGTTTCTCTTTAATGTTTATGGTCATGTACCTCTAAAATACCACGAACTAAACAATTTTGTAAGCAACTTTTTAAACACTAAGTTGTACTTGTCTTTTTTAGCATTTATATATCTTCTCTATAATATAACGGTTATTTTTGGAAAGATGAAGGAAAATACAAAAAGATATAATTAAATGGTAAGTTGGCAACACTTGCTATGAAGAGAACTGGTTTTCATAGTGGACATTGCTTGCCAACCATTGTAATTAAATCTTCTTCATAGAAGACTATTAATATTGTAGGTGGTTTCTCACAAAGGGTACACTCTTTGCTTACTAATTTAGCAAGCTTTACCTATCATCATTGCCTTGGTCCCAAACTTAACAAGTATTTCCTAAATACCTATTTGCTCATGATATCATATTTTTGTATTTAATCTCATTGATATGGTGTAACACATTTAAACAAATCAGACAATTATGTAAACCTAAGATATTAAGGCAATAATAATACCCTTTATGTAAACCTAGGATGTTAAGGCAATAATAATACCCTTCCATCTTTCCCCGTGATTAACTAATACAACATGATGTTAAGACAATAATAATACCCTTCCATCTTTCCCCATGATTAACTAATACAACATGTTGCAAGATTTAAGGTGAGAGAAATAGTGGAATGCCCAATCTCAACATCATGCCACAGAAATCAAGTTAGCATCTTGTCTTCTTGTGTACACACAATGCCCAATGGTTGTTAGACTCTCTTGCCGACTAGAACTGTTGATGCATTGCTAGCAACATTACTGCCAACCATTTCATCCGTGTTGATAATAGCTAAGAATTATTTGTATCTACAAGATACAAGAATAAGCTTTATTACTTCAACGATCATTAATGACGCAGGGAGTTCACTGCCCACTTTTTGTATTGCTTGTAAAATAAATTGACCAGTTTGTTCTTAATATAAGAGTAATCCAATACCAACAGAATCACTGCATCAGCTGGACTCTAATTTTTCTAAATATTCCAATGCAAACAACTTTCCACGAAAATACAATTTCTGATCAAATCATAGATGGAACTTTTTTCTAATATCGAATGCTTCTGCTTGGCATGTTATGATTTCTCCTTTCCCTACGCATGAGATGCAATACATCCCATTCAATCATTATCGATGATAAAATTCAATGAGTTGAAATGTCCGATCTTACACAAATTCCAATATCAAATATTTATTTTATATTGAAGAAAAGTTCACCCAGTTAAAACGCGGAAAATGATATTTATATATTAACAATTTACAAGAATTCAATATAGGAAAATAACAACCCACTATACATCAACGTGAAGCCTTCCTTATTTGCCAGTTATCAGCACATGCAATTGCATGTGCTTTCAACTTATTTGCCAGTTATCAGCACATGCATGTAGCTAGTTCAAGAAATACCAGGGCGTGACCACCGTCACCCTCCTTTAAAATACGAAAGTTGGAATATTAGTAAATCAAGGGGTTAAAAATGAAGATGCAAGATGGATGTATTTCATGATCATTACGAAAAACAAATGATATATGCATCATAATACACTTGTAGTGCCAAGGTCTTCAATAAATAAATCTTAACAATTGCTAAGCCCTTTCATTGCCTCAACAACTTCCTTTTCCAATTCAAAGTGCTCCAGCATTAAACTAGAATTGATTATTTCTTATTTATTACAAGGATTCTGCTTATTTGTCTCATAAATTCAAAGTTGATTTAGATTTAGATGGCCATAGCAAGCAAACTCCAAAGACAATCCAACATCATAAAAAACACTAAAAATAACACATACATTAGCATGTTTGTAAAACCAACCACAAGACTTGAAATGCTTTAATAATTTTCTACATAACAACTTTAATTATTTCTTACTCAATGCAGCAAGGAAAATGTATATTTCCATCATTGATCTAATTACTTTTGAAGGTCTCTATACATCATGAGAAAAGCCACTGTTATATTTTGTTAGGCATTGAAATGTTGCAAATTATAACAATATAATTATTTTTACATATCTTAAATGAATTTTAAGAAAAGGAAGATCCTATGGAGGTCGATCTAAAATAGTGTTTAACCAAACATTGATATACATGTTGAGGATATATGAACAAACTTTTGGACGTAATCCTTTCATTATGAAGGGGAATTCTTAACTTTGATTAGGGAATATAATTTTGTTCATTTTACTATTTAGCAATATTTCATAACATAATTCTACAGACCATGTAAAATGAATTAGCACCTCATAAATAAACTAGTAATACCAACTTTGTAAGGTCTATTCATCAGAAGGGGAGCCATTCTTATATTTAGTTAGGCACTAGAATTTTGATGATGTATGTTATCCATATTTTGCGAGAGTTCTACATGCCATCTAAAATTGATCTCAAGTAAAGGATGGTTATATGGAGATTAATCCAAAATGGTACTCTTAACATGTTATGAGAGAATGTATAGTATATACCTGCTTTTAAGAAGTATCTTCTTTTTGTATGAGAAATAAATAAACACAATTTCAAAGTTATTTTTTATGGTAGAGAAAGAGAGATTCAAGACAAAGCTAGAAATAATGAAGTTGTTGCAAAAGTGGTGAAGGAGAATAGATTTTTCAAATTAGATGCATTACTAATCAAGCATGAATAGATGGTGGCAATGGATAGGCAATTACAAGCATACATTGTGGCATGAAAGGTATATGAATTTATGTTTTGATACCTTCAACATTTGCATAGGCAACAAATGGTTAAGTTGAGACATGTTAAATTGGATAGTGCAATGTGTGAGGATTGCATTGCAAGGAAGCAAGAAAGAGCAATTCAAGAAAGAAAAATCTTGAAGAGTAATAAGGTTGTTGGATCTCGAGCAAAACAATCTGCATGGAGCAATGCCAACACATTCTTTGGGAGGTTTGTGTATTCCTTGAAAATTAATGCAAAATCCCTTTCATTCATTAAAGAATTTAAGAAAGAAGTACAAGTCTAGTGTAGTGGACAGTGGAAAATTCCAAGGATGAATGAAGGTGGTGGGTAATCCTTTGGGGGCTTTCAGTGCTTTTGCAATGTGCATGGCATCAAGATGCAACAAATTGTTTCCTATTTTCTGCAATAGAATGAGGTGGTGGAGAGGAAGAACACCATTATAGTCAAAATGGCTATCTGCAAGTTGAAAGAGAGAAGATTTCCCAACAGTTTTTGGGCAGAAACAATCAACACCACAATGCATGTGTTAAACATATCACTAACCAAATCAGTCAAAGGGAAGACCCCTAAAGAGGTGTGGTTAGGTAAGAACCCTGATATGCATTTTTTTAAGAATTTTTGGATGCAAGGCCCTTGTACATGTTCCTAAAGAAGAGGAAGAAGTTGGTGGACAAAGGTAAAAAATGTATCTTCATCGACTACAACAAGATATCAAAAACATACAAGCTGTTTGACCTTGTTGATAAGAAGATATTGTTAGTAGGGATGTTTGTGATGAACTTGCAGATGTAATGTTCTTATGAACAAACATGTTCAATAACTAATAAACATCCAATCCAAATAGGATAGAGAAAATAAATCCATATAAGATAAAATATATATTTGTAATAATAAATGTGATGATTTAGAAGAGCTCTCGTAATGGTAGAATTACTCATTGACTGGTCACTAGAATGAAAAGTTATATGACCCTTGGTTCAATCTAGTGACCATTCAATGAGCAATCCATGTTTAAGATCTTCGTGATCTTCCGAGTTCTAAACAATGTTGTTGCATTGTGGAGAGTTCAATCCACCCAATATTGATTGTCTTTGGAATTGTATTTGGAAACAAGTTGAATTGGAATTTTGATATCTAGGAGTAGTTATTGCATAGATTATAGGTTGGGAAAAGCCTGACCCAATCCACAAATGTGGAACAGCTGTGAGAGTATCTACCCATTGTCACCTTATATAGACACTCCCCTCATTTTAGTGATGATGAAAATCACCACAAGGGGGGAATCTCGATGAACCTAGGGGGATTTAGACAGAAAGTGATATAATGGAAGATGAAACCCCTATAGGTCAAAGTAAGAAATGAAAAATGTCTTGGGTAAGAGTCTTGTTGGTAAAGGTATGTTTCCAACGAAAAGTGTACTTGCAAAATAGTATTATACCTGCTCGAGACAAGACAAAATATGGATAAAAAAACCAAATAATCAAATGGACAAGCAAGTGGAGCTTAGCATCTTGTCTTGTTGTGTACTAAAAATGTTGCTTTTAGGTACACATCACCCAACTTAACAATGTCTCATCATATATGCTATCTTACAAGATTAGGGTATTGGTTGGTTTGATGCCAAGCTTTGTCCATTAAATCCAAATCAACTTAAATTTGTCTCATGATAAATGTCTCCAATGTGGTAAATCATAGGCAATCAAACACATCTTTTAGAAGCACCCTTAAAACATAGAATGATAAAAAATACTTTAGAATATGTTTTCTTCAATGTCACAACAATATCGTAAAAGAGTCATTTATTGGCATGCAATATTATTCAATTATTGCAAATCTCTAGGTTTGAGTCACAACTGTGAAGTATCTACCTTTCAAATGTTAGAATTTGATGAAGTGTCTACCCAAACTAGAGTTTTGTCACCTTTGGCATTATATTATCCTTTTAGTATTTATTCACTTTGGAAAATGTGTTGTAAGTATGTTTTTTTTATCAATGGGTTTTGGCTTTTGTTGATTCCTTTCATATGTTAGAATTTGATGAGGTATCTTCCCAAACTAGAGTCAAAGGTTTTTTTATTGATTAATGATTCCAAAAATATTTTTTCCTACTGACCTCATTATAGTGTTGATTGCAATAAGACAATTGTACCTCTTTTTTTTTTGTATTCATATGTATTTGGGGATAATATAAGAAGTGATATTTCCAAAAAAAAACCTTAACATTTGTATCAGGGGAGGGTGTTTAATGTGAACAAAATTCTTTCTTATTGGGGTAAAGTAAGTGTTCAATTTTTTTTTTGTTTGCTAGTTTCTCCGTGACTTGCGAGACTAGCCTGTGGCTGAGAAACCGCGACTCAAGGGCATCTAAGCCGTCAAAATCACCCGAGGATCGCACCTGGCCTGAGCCACACCAATCCTTAACATGGTTGGATTTTTTTGTCCCCACAGGTTTCGAACGATGACTTTAACATGATGGAGTGGCTTAACAACATACTCCGTCACCGACTATCCTACCCCTCAGGGACAAGTGTTCAAAATTTTATGATGTTGTATTTTATGAATTGTTTATTAATAAATAATGCATTCTTCACACACACACACACACATGTTTCTCTTTCATGTTTATGGTCATGCACCTCTAAAATACCACAAACTAAACACTTTTTTAAGCAACTTTTTAAGTTGTACCTGCCCTTTTTTTTGCATTTATATATCTTCTCTATCATATAAGGGTTATTTTTGGGAAAATGAAGGAAATAAAAAATAAAATAAAATACAAAAAACCTTTACTTTTGTACTAGGGAGAGGAGATTTAACTTAAAAAATGTTTTTCCTCATGGGGGTGGGGGAGGGGGGAGGGCGCGCGACAATCACAATAAATGTTAATAAGCCAACATTAAGTTTAGGTTAGTTGAAAATATAACTTATCACTTTATGTATAAAAACATTTATAGTGAAGTATTTAATATCTCATTTAATTAATAAATAAGATACATATTGTTAGATAATTACACGAGTCATTAATTATACAGCCTGAGTGGGCCTAATGGTTAAGAACATGTGTTTCCTCCTAAGAGGTCACAAGTTCAAATCCAGAGGGGGGTAGGGTATGTATACCTCCGTAGACTTTACTAGTCAAATCATTGGGCGGATATTGAATACATCACCATAAACATTTTTATACATAAAGTCATAAGGATAAGGTACCTTCTCAACCAACATAAATTTAATATTAGCTTATTGGAGTGGGTCACAATAAATGTTAATAAGCCAATATTAAATTTGGGTTAGTTGAGTAGGTAACATATCACTTTATGCATAAAATTGCTTATGGTGATGTATTCAATGCAATGACTCCTTTAATTAATAAATAACACATTATCTACAAAAACATATTAAATACTTCACTATAAATGTTTTTATACATAAAGTGATAAGTTATATTTTCAACTAACCTAAACTTAATGTTGGATTATTAACATTTATTGTGATTGTCACACCCCTCAATGAGGAAGAACACTTTTTAAGTCAAATCTCCTCTCCCCAGTACAAAAGTAAAGGTTATTTTATTTTATTTTATTTTTTATTTCCTTCGTCTTTCCAATAACACATTATCTACACAAACATATTTCTCTCTCTAATGGCTCAATCAATTGAACCATCTACCCAAGGCTCCGATGAGGAGGCCTTAGGTCATAGGTTCAAATCTAGTTGAGTCTCTCAAGGTTACTAGTTGTTATTATGGTTCACAACTGAGCCACCCTCTATCCGTATATTCTAGGGAAGAGGGAGGGGATCCCACAAGGTTTTCTTTGAAAAATTAACTTCTCTCATGGTTATGAACATGTATATCTTTTTCCAACAACTTTTAAACATTGAATTTTTTTAAACACTCTGTATGCAATAAAAGTGATTTATCATTGAACATTTTGTTTTAGGCTAGTCTTATAAAAACATCAAAGATATATATTTATCTTTAATCACCAATATTAACAAGATTTTGAACTATATGTATGCCATTATGTAATGAAAACATAGTAACTTCAAGTCCCCTCTTCAAATTCATAAATTTTCATTCTATTCATATTTATAGGGCAATAAAAGAACCTCAATAAGTTTGTGATGGTCTTCTTCACTAAAAAATTACTTATTATTTGTAAGTGTTGAAGTTCTCTTACAAATTTCATTTTCCATATAGCATATGTTACATATGATTGGTTCAACATGTATAAGAATCCCTTTACCATGTAATAATAACGTATAATACTCCATTTATCATGTAATAATAATGTAGAATAATCCATTTACCATGTAATAATCCTTGTCTTCTGCACTCAACATGAATTTGTTAGCATCATCCCTATCTTTACGAACTCTATGTCATCTCATGCACATCTTTGCAAAAATCAAAGAAAAAGACTTTACCTCAAGTTTTTTTTTTTGTTATAGGTGGCCTAGAAAGTCAACAACCCTATTATTTAATTATATCTCTAATTAATTGTGTTTCCAATTCTAAAATGTCTTGTTGTCAATGTGTGCTATATTCACTTTCTTGGGAAAATGACATCACCTTATGCTTAACTAGTTAGACTCTAGCATACATTACTCTATAGTGCATTAGAAAATTTGTAACTAAAATGAAATGCAATTGGTTGATTATCTTCATTTGCATTGCCTCATTGAACAATTGAATGCACCACATGTATCTCAAATAATAACTTAAGATTTGACAATGACTACAATAAACATGTGAAATCTTCTTTTAAATTTTTTAAGTAATTTTGGTTATTGCACCTCCCCTATTTAATGCATCCAAGTGTAGCGTGATGTTTGGGTAAAGAAAAATGAACTTCAACAAGTACCTTGTCATGCCTAGGTCACTTTGAAGATTTACTAGTTTCACTAGCGATGCCCATCGCACCACAATGCACACCTTCTCTAGGTCGATATGTGAATCATCCATATACCCAAGGTAATATGCCAATTTATGTCAAACAAACTTCCGTCAAATTCACTTGAAGCTTCTCTTATTGTCATCTTTAAATACAACTTTTAGATTTTCCTAATATGTTTTTACTTATATTCAAGAGGTCAACGATACAAACTTACAAATAAATAAGGTCTAATTTTGGACAGTTGCTATTAAGTTTACTTATAATTAGGATACCATCAAGAGAAATTATCACAAAGAAATCAAGACAGGGTCTTATTACCTTAATGTTAGAAAGTTGCTAGTGTGTTTGGTAAAACCCAAATGGCATTTTAGTTCATTCATAAAGCTCGGGTTAGGTCTTAAAAGAAGTTTCATATGGTATCCATGATTTAGATCCACCTTTGAAAGGGTATCATGACATCATAAAGTTGATATACTAGGATTTCAATATTGGGGGTTGGATATATATGCTTCAAATGATCTTTTTTAATGTGCAATAATTTATGCACATTTACTAGCTACCATCTTTCTTAGGCACTAATAAAACTTTTGATCCATATGGTGAAAAATTAGGTTACTTGTGTTCCTTCTCTATTAGCTCTTACAATTAATTCTTGATCTCATTTTCTAGAATTGAATTTTAATATAATCTAATATCGAGTGACACAACATTTCATTGGAAGTCCACCAATTGAACGATAAGTTGGCGACACTTGCCATGAAGAAAACCCGTTTTCATAGTAAACATTGCTTGCCAACCAATGTAAATAAATCTTCTTCATAGAAGACTCTTAATAATATTGTAGGTGGCTTCTCACAAAGGGTACACTCTTTGCTTACTAATTTAGCAAGCTTTACCTATGATCATTGCCTTGGTCCCAAACCTAACAAGTATTTCCTAAATACCTCTTTGCTCATGATATAATCTTTTTGTATTTAATCGCATTGATATCGTGTACAGACACATTTAAACAAATCAATCAATTATGTAAACCTAGGATGGTAAGGCAATAATAATACCCTTCCATCTTTCCCCATGATTAACTAATACAACATGTTGCACGATTTAAGGTTAGAGAAATAGTGGAATGCCCATCTCAAATGCCACACAAATCAAGTTAGCATCTTGTCTTGCTGTGTACACACAATACCCAATGGTTGTTAGACTCTCTTGCCGACTAGAACCGTTGATGTATTGCTAGCAACATTGCTGACAACCATTTCATCCGTCTTGATAATAGCTAAGAATTATTTGTATCTACAAGATACAAGAATAAGCTTTATTCCTTCAACGATCATTAATGACGCAGGGAGTTCACTGCCCACTTTTTGTATTGCTTGTAAAATAAATTGACCAGTTTGTTGTTAATATAAGAGTACTCCAATACCAACAGAATCACTGCATCAGCTGGACTCTAATTTTTCTAGACATTCCAATGCAAACAACTTTCCACGAAAATACAATTTCTGATCAAATCATAGATGGAACTTTTTTCTAATATCGAATGCTTCTGCTTGGCATGTTATGATTTCTCCTTTCCCTACGCATGAGATGCAATACATCCCATTCAAGCATTATCGATGATAAAATTCAATGAGTTGAAATGTCCGATCTTACACGAATTCCAATATCAAATATTTATTTTATATTGAAGAAAAGTTCACCCAGTTAAAATGAGGAAAATGGTATTTATACATTAAAAATTTACAAGAAGCTAATAATGTACATCTCAATATAGGAAAATAACAACCCATTATACATCAACGTGAAGCCTGCCTTATTTGCCAGTTATCAGCACATGCGATTGCATGTGCTTTCAACTTGGGAGAAAGCTGCTGAAGGAGGACATCTCGGATGTGTGTGGCTGCTGCTTCACCAGCTCGTGTAGCTAGTTCAAGAAATACCAGGGCGTGACCACCGTCACCCTCCTTTAAAACACAAAAGTTGGATTATTAGTAAATCAAGGGGTTAAAAATGAAGATGCAAGATGGATGCATTTCATGATCATTACGAAAAACAAATGATATATGCATCATAATACACTTGTAGTGCCAAGGTCTACAATAAATAAATCTTCACAATTGCTAAACCCTCTCACTACATCAACAACTTCCTTGTCCAATTTCAAAGTTCTCCAACATTAACTACAATTGATCATTTCTTATTTATTACAAGGATTCTGTTTATTTGTCTCATAAACTCAAAGTTGATTTAGACGGCCATAGCAAGCAAACTTCAAGGAAAATACCACATCATAAAAAACACTAAAATTAACACATCTGTAGCGTTAGCAAGTTTGTAAAACCAACTACATGACTTGAAATGCTTTAATAATTTTCTACAAAACAACTTTAATTATTTCTTACACAATGCAGCAAGGAAAATGTATATTGCCATCATTGATCTAATTACTTTTGAAGGTCTCTATACATCATGATAAGAGCCACTGTTATATTTTTTCAGGCACTGAAATGTTGCAAATTATAGCAATCTTTGCTGATAGAATTATTTCTACATATCTTAAACGAATTTCAAGAAAAGGAAGATCCTATGGAGGTCGATCTAAAATAGTGTTTAACCAAACATTGATATACATGTCAAGGATAAATGAACAAACTTTTGGACGTAGTCCTTTCATTATGAGGGGGGGCATTCTTATCTTTGGTTAGGGAATATAATTTTGTTCATTTTATTATTTAGCAATATTTCGAAACAGAATTCTACAGACCATCTAAAATGAATTAGCACCTCTCCAATATAAATGAACTAGTAATACCAACTTTGTATTGCATTGCAGGGAAGCAAGAAGGAGCAATTCAAGACAGACAAATCTTGGAGAGTAACGAGGTTGTTGGATCTTGAGAAAAACGATCTGCATGGAGCAACGTCAACACATTCTTTGGGAGGTGTGTGTATTCCTTGAAAATTAACGCAAAATCCCTTTCATTCATTAAAGAATTTAAGAAGGAAGTACAAGTCTAGTGTAGTGGGAAGTGGAAAATTCCAAGGACGAATGGAGGTGTTGAGTATTCTTTTGGGGGATTTCAGTGCTTTTGTAAGGTGCATGGCATCAAGAGGCAACAAATTGTTGCCTATTTTATGCAATAGAATGGGGTGGTTGAGAGGAAGAACAACATTATAGTCAAAATGGCTATCTGCATGTTGAAAGGGAGAAGATTGCCCAACAGTTTTTGGGTAGAAACAATCAACACTACAGTGCATGTGTTACATAGATCACTAACCAAATCAGTCAAAGGGAAGACCCCTAAAGAGGTGTGGTTAGGTAAGAACCCTGATATGCATTTTTTAAGAATTTTTGGATGCAAGGCCTTTGTACATGTTCCTAAAGAAGAGGAAGAAGTTGGTGGACATGTTAATGATTACAGCCATGTGAGACATTCTCCAGGACACAAACCTGAGAGAGAGCCCCTGAGAGGGGTCTGTGGTTCCTATCTGAGACAGAGATGGAACGTAGAGATGGCCTCCTCCTTATAGAAAGTTGAGAAGAACTCCGGATGATTCTCTTGTGTAACGCAGTGAGAAAGGAGATCTGCTGAGTTGGACGTGTCTGTGGTTGAGCACAAGGTGAACGTGTGAATTCCCATAGAGTTGGTTGCATCGTCATGAGACAAAGATGAAAATGATGTATTAGCCTCCTCTGAGCAGAGAGTTGAGATGATGAACTCCAGATGACTCTCCTGTGTAATGCAGTGGGAAAGAAGATTTGTTGAGTGGACGTGCCTGTGGATGAGCACAGGTGAACATGATCCTAGTGGCTAAGCACTGGTGAGTGTGGTTCTCCTGTGAGACGCAGTGAGATAGAGATATGGACATCCCCATGGATGTGTCCCTAGTCGTTGAGCACTAGTGGGTGTATGAGATCCCTTGCTATACTGTTCAAGAGTTGGACCTTCCCGTAACCCTAATTGTAATGTAAAGGATACAGGTCAGCCCCACCTTAATGTAATTGATATTTAATGTCAAATATAATTAATCTGGTTAATATTAATTATATTGTGAGATAGAGAGGTTGGCTTTGTTGTGCCAATAAACACTTCTATTGACAGGACAAGTCTAATATAAGTAAAGGTAAATTCCCCATTGAGGAATCATATCTCAAGAGTGAGTTTGGAAATTTCAGCAAGTACATCTACTTGGGTAAAATGCGCACCTCTCTTGGGCACTAGTCTTCTAGGGTTTGTAAGCACCCTTTTGTGTGCTAGGTTTTATTGGTGGTGGAGGTCTTTCTCTTGAAGAATATAGGAAAGGATTGGCTGGGTTTTCTTCCCTTGTTGAGAAGGGTTTCCCAGGATACTTCTTGTGTACTTGTGCATGGTGATTCTTCTTGTGATCTTGGTTGCTGCAACAAATTGTCTATGGTTTAAGTAAAATGATAAAATGGGATGAACTTCATGCTTAAGCCTAGCTTATTGAAAAATCAACAAGACAAAGGTAAAAAATGTATCTTCATTGGCTACAACAAGATATCAAAAACATACAAGTCGTTTGACCTTGTTGATAAGAAGATATTGTTAGTAGGGATGTTTGTGATGAACTTGCAGATGCAACGTTGTTATGAACAAACATGTTCAATAACTAATAAACATCCAATCCAAATAGGATAGAGAAAATAAATCCATATAGGATAAAATATATATTTGTAACAATAAATGTGATGATTTAGAAGAGCTCTCATAATGATAGAATTACTCATTAACTGGTCACTAGATTGACAATTTATATGACCCTTGGTTCAATCTAGTGACCATTGAATGAGTAATCTCTGTTTAAGATCTTCAAGATCTTTTGAGTTCTAAACAATATTGTTGCATTGTGGAGGGTTCAATCCACCCAAAATTGATTGTCTTTGGAACTGTATTTGGAAACAAGTTGAATTGGCATTTTGATATCTAGGAGTTTTTATCGCACAGATTGTAGGTTGGGCAAAGCCCGACCCAATCCACAAATGTGGGACAGCTGTGAGAGTATCTACCCACTGTCACCTTAGATAGACACTCCCCTCACTTTAGTGATGATGAAAATCACCACAAGGGGGGAATCCCGGTGACCCTAGGGGGATTTAGACGAAAAATGATATAATGGAAGATGAAACCCCTATAGGTCAAAGTAAAAAGTGGAAAATGGCTTGGGTAAGAGTCTTGTTGGTAAAGGTTTGTTGCCAAAGTAAAGTGTACTTGCAAAAGAGTATTATAACTGCCCGAGACAGGACAAAATATGGATATACAAGCCAAATAATCAAATGGACAAGCAAGCGAAGCTTGCTGTCCTATTTTGCAGTAGTAAACAAGAATATATATCAGCAAGTAAATGATAACAATAGCTGTAAAATGTATCACCAAAAGTCTGGAAAATATGCAAGAGACTAAGCTAGCAATTACTAGTTTAACTCAAGTGTAATAAAGCACAACTTTAGTGACAATAGAGAGCTGTTAGATAGTGTTTTCAGAGAATTATAATGACAGCCAAGTGGCTGTAGAAAATTTTTCATATAGCAGCAAAATCCAACCACCAAAATAAACAAATAAACCACTCAAAAGATTGTCAACTTCAAGTAGATTAATTATAGTAGCTTCCAAGCAAATTTCAATGGTGGAACAGTGAGTAAAAGAGAGTTTGAGTGGGTTTTACTGCAGCCCCAATGGCTGTAGCATAAATTTTTATCAGTAACAAGAAATACTTAGCCAAGCTAGATGCCCTAGGGGCTCAAGCAAGCCAATAACATATAGAATTGAATCCACTTTAGACAAATGAAATGTCTCGATAAAACACGTATACCAATGCAACGATTTTATTTCTCCAATGCAATTTTCAGATTAGTTCTTTTAATCTATTGGGTAATGGAGTCTTGGTTGTAAGAGTTGGATCCACTACTTCTCTAGGGGTGTAAGCCCTTTTACTCCCTAGAGCAAGAGAATCCAACAAAGGTAACTCTAGGAGGGTGTAAGCCATTTAACTCCTCCTACCAACCTTGTGAAAAAATGACTTATCAAATAACAATTCAGATGAAACTTGGTGGAGGGTGTATGCCCTTATACTCCTCCATGTAGATTTTCTGAGGTCCTATGAGGCTGCCACCTAAGGTCTCTCCTTGACTTTAGTATGGCTCTAAGTTTCAACTGTGTGGCTGTCTTCTCTTGCTGTTTTAGGACAGCAAACAGTCACCCAACTTTCTGCTCAATGTTTAATGGTTAAGTGCTCTTTTAAGGTGCCTTTGCAAGTGTTATCTTTACTCAATGTTAGCACATGCATAATACATTAAAACAAATAACACTACCTCTAGATCTTTAACTTTAAAACACTAATCTACACTTCTAAGCATGCATAGATTTGACACAGGTATTTTTGGTCAACATGACCCTGGATAAAACCCCCCCGGGGAAAACCAGTTTGGGATATATGTCTATATAATGATGATCAAAGCATGAGATACAACAAGTAATACAATACAAAGGAACCTGTATACATAGCAAGCTCCTCACGAACCTTGCCACAAGATCCAATGAGATATGCGCCCAAACTCAGGTGCACCCTCTCCCTTTGTTGCTCTCTCCACTGAAATGAAGCGCTCTCCTTCCTCTTTGACCCAATGAAGAAATCCCTCCATAGGAATGTGCTCTCCTGTGTTGCCTCTCCACTGAACCAGTTAGAACTGACTTCTTCCAAGTGAAACTGCTACCAGGTAGTTGTGCATCCACTCCTATGGTGCGCCCTCCTCCTAGCAAGATGTGATCACCATCAAATAACTGAGGCCTAAGCTAGATGCCTCTCTCCATGGAAGCATGCACCCAAACTCTCCTCTCCCAATGCAATTGTTCTCATCCTCTTTCCCTTTCTCCTTCTCCTCAAGTGAGCATAACAAGGAATGAAGCCTCCTTTGCCCCTTGCGCCCTCCTTTAGGAAGAATAAGGAAACCTAAATGATGGATGGATGAGATCATCTCATCTCATCCCTAATCAATGGTTGAGATCATCTCACATAAATCTCAACTCAAAACCCACTTCACTTAAGTTTCCATAGTTTCCATAATTCTCACTTTATGTCTATTAATTCACCCACATTGTGAATTAATTGTCACTTTAGACTAAAATGACCAAATTTCATTTTTGACTTAAATATCCTAAGTCAAAGTGAAATTAGACACAAAGTACATAGTACAAGGGTAAAAGTCTTCTCCCTTTGTGCTTAGAGACTCACAAGCACATGAGAACCACTTTCCAAGGTACCCAAATCTCAACACTCCCTCTTACCGAGGAAGGTGATCGTCACCACCAATATCATCCCTATAGTGGACATGGTTGCCTCCTGGCATATGCTTGGTGAGTATGGTTGTACCCTGATCATTGAAAGTGGACTCTGTCACAGATATACTCAATCTGTATGATCTATAAGTGGAACTGTCTTTCCACCTATCTAAGATCACCTAGATCTCGACATCACACCAAAGATCTCCACCTTGGTCTCCCACCAAGGATTTGCAACTACTCTTGGCATCTCACCAAGAGTCTCCCCCTCTTGGTATCTCACCACGAGTCATCAACTTGGCCTCTCGCCAAGTAACTTCCACCTAAAGTGGATCCAGAACCTCATCTGCCCGTCTCAGAAGCTAAGTGAGGCTCAAGCCTCTGTGGTGCCCTGCTCCTCCTCCTCATCAACCTTTGATGCAATGAAGTTGTAGCACCAACTCTCTGTCTGCTCAACTGCTCTGAAACTGTAGCTATATTGGGTGGACCAGTCACCCACTTTGAAGATGTCTAGGGACACTGAGTTTGATCTCCCTTTGAATCATTGTTGTGAGTCAGCCGATCCTCATCAACTCTGTCTCCCCATCTAGTGTTGGATGTTGTAATAGCAGACAATGTAGTCACGAATGCACACTCTCTCGCAAACTGATCATTGAACTCTATCTCCTTTGTTGTCGTTGCTGACACATCTTGCTGCTTCTTCTTCTTCTTGGGACACTGTCCTGCATAGTGACCCATCTCTCCACAAGCAAAGCACCTCACTATGCTCATGTCTCTCTTCTGCCCACTGTTGTTGCTGCTCTCTCCTCCCTGTGGTGGGGCCCCAAACTTGGGACCCTACCGACCTCCCCAGTTGATCTTCTTCTTTCCCTTTGTCCAAAGAGCAAGGTCCTCAACACCCGAAACTGACTGTTGTTGCTGCTACTGTCTAGAAGCTTCCACTGCAACCCTTATCTCCTCCTGAACGAAGTCATCCCACATCCTCTCCCATTTAGGCATAACCTCCTTGGAAACAATGCCACGTACGAATGGACCCCAAGGTTTGGTGAAGCTATTCATAGCTGTCCTCACCAAAGAGTTAGGGTTCACCACCTCTCCGACAGCTCCAAGCTCGTCTCTGATCTGAGTGTATCTACCAAGGAATGAAGTAACCGACTCATCCTCGAGCATGTGAATGCTCCTCAGTCGATCATGAAGAACCAACTTTCGGTTCTCATTAGAGCTCTCGTACAACTTGCATAGAGATGCCCACATCTCGTATGCATGAGTCTTCCCTGTCAAATGGGGAATGATGTGATCTCTCACAGCATCACAAATGATCCTCTTTGCCTTGTTGTTCATTTTCCTAAACTCTGCCACCAAGACGAGAGTAGTGACAGGAATGACTGGAACAGTCGCCTCGACTATGTCCCATAGCTCGAGGTCCTCTAAGACAAAGACCATCCTCGCCTTCCAAGGCGACCAATTGCTAGCCCTGGCTAGCCTGTCCTCCACATGCATCTGAAATACTAACATGTCTGTCAAATTGCGCTCACTCTGATGCTCCCAATGCAAAGGAACGTTGCCTCACTCCTGTCAACACAAGTGTGAAAAGAGGCAAGTGAAACCCCGACCTCACTCCTAGACAATAGGCGTGAAAAGAGGTCGAACACTACAACCTCACTCCTGTCCACGCAGGTGTGAAAAGAGGCTGTCCACAAGTGTCAAAAATCAGCCCAACAAATGTGCCCATAACTGTCCACAAACACTGTCAATTAGTTGTCCAAAATCTGCCCTGAGTTGTCCAACTGGCACTCAATGAGACATACCTTCAGATCTGAAGTTTACCCACTGTTTTGGACTGAAAACTTGTCATCCAAAACAGCCAATAGATCTGATATAAAACCTCACAAAACTGCCCACAAAAGTGCTCCAAAATCAGCAAGTCTAAGCCACCTTTGGCTTTGATACTGTTATCGCACAGTTTGTAGCTAGGTCAAATGGCTATAAGATAGAAGGCCAAACTAGTGTAACAGGAACCTATCCCACCCAATGTCACCACGATGGGAAGGTTCTTTCTCTTTAGGGAGGTTAGGCCCAGGGGAGACGTCCCTGGTAACCTGGAGTTTTGAAGAGGCAAGAGTCAAAAGGACAAAAGTAAAGTTCCCCCCTTCACAGGTCACCACCAAAACAGACAATCCCAGCTAAACAGCCAATAATGAAGTGAAGCCCCAAAGAAGAACACCTGCCCGGAACAAAGCAACAACAAAACAATATATGCAAGCTATAATTCAATGGGTTAGTACTTCATAAGACTATCTAATATCAATATATAAGCAATTATAACAATAAAAATTGACAAAGTAAATGTTTGTTAATACAACAATGAAATAATATCACTCCACCAATAAATATCAAGATGATGTAGCAATCAATGTATCCAATCAATCCTTCATTCAATAAATGCATTAAACCACCATCCAATTGCCTATAAAAGGAAAGTTGTTGTGTCAAGATGAAATAACCAAGGGTGACGTTGGCCTTTTTAGGGTTAGTAGTTAGTTAGGGTTTCAATTTAGCAAAGCTTTTGAGAGTTGTTTGATCACTTTCTCTTCAACGCTGGAGGTTTAAGATCAGTGCCTAAGGGTTAATGGAGTCAGTTTAGAAGAGGACGCAAGGGTTGAAGGAAACTAAGGACTAGAGGGAAGGGTTCTGAAGTGTTGCTATGGCAGGGCCTCAGAATCAAAATCCTAGGGGAGAGAGGCTCACTCTGGTGTTGCTAAAGCAAGGCCTCGTGCTCTCTCCTCCTTCCTTAGGTTAACTTGGCAAAAATGGCTAGCATGAAAGATAAATCAACACTAGAGAGTGTAGTGAGGGAAAGTGTTGCTATAGCAAAGGCTCTATCACCAAACCCTAGAAGCAGGACGGCCCTAGGTGTAGATAACATAGGCCTGGGACGTCTCCTCTTTCTTGACTTCAGAAAGTACGGCTAGCTCAAGGAGAAGAAGCAATAAGAGTGTAGCTATGGCTAGGCTCTTTCTTCCTTCTTCAATGGCTGAAAATTTCTCATTTAGGGGACATGAAACAAAGACCTACTTGTGTGCTTGTCACCTAGGGTTTTTATCAGCGAATTATAAACATATGCAAGAATATAAGACTATAACCATTCAATCAAGAAGTTATGCAGAAAAAACACTTACATATCACCATGAAATAGTATGCAAACCCTACTTGTAAACCTTCCTTCAAGAGAAATGCCAAAATGCCAAGAAATGCCTTCCTTCAACAAGTGCGCCTCACTAAACCAACAAATTTACCCAAGTAGGGCGCTAAAATCAGACCTCACTAAATGAGTGAGTGATGTGTTATGATAAAATGAGGCTAAAACTCCTCAATATATACTGTATCAATGACCTTAATTAACTTTTAGGTCATAAAAAAGGCCGACAAGGCCATAATACTATTTTTTACATTAAATTGTCAAATTAAAACCCTAACTGAGCTGTAATAAAGGTAAAATCCCCTTCAAGGGAGGCGCTAGCCACTTCTAGGACAAATGAGACATCCAGGAGCAAAACAACCCCCAGGGGCCTCTCCAACATGCCACACGTGCCACTGCTGCCCAGTCTACCTCCAAAAGTGTCCATGAAGTTGGATGACGTCATGGTGAGGATGGGGATGTCCCGAGCCTTCCAAGGCCAATGTTCCACTAAAAAGGGGTCATTCCCCCTAGGTCGGGCTCCGCCAAAGTGCCTCTGATGGAACGTCCTCTTCTTCTCCAGTGCAAGACCCTAATCAACCATTGTCCTGTCTCTGCCCCCTCATGGGGTCTCAGCATCCATCTGGTGGGCTTTTCAGCCCCATGGAGGTTCGAACTGATCATCTCCCCATGTGTACCAATCCAAATAGTACCTGTCCGTCGGGCATGATCCTGCACATCAAAAGCTACTCATCAGTCATCGAGATCATAGCAATGTTAATCAGGTTTCATCATCAATATTATCAAACATATGCATAAGACCCTAATACATCAGTCAATAGCTCAAAGACATTACAAAAACCTACAATACAAGACTGGGTAAAAAGACAAGACGTCCTATTGGCCTAGTATCCACAAGAAAAGGAAAGTTTCCAGGAGGACTTTATCCAAGCCATGTAAGTGGGGTGATGTGGCTAGGGGATGTCCAGACATGTGGGTGAAGTGAGAGCCAAGGATGCATAATGTTATCTGTGGGTGCCTTTGTAGAAGGCGAGCTGTACCTGTCATGGATACATTTTTCCAAGCCCATTCTTGCCATTATTCTTTTCTTACTTTATTTTTTTGTTTGCCTTTTCTTCTTCTTTTTCTTTTTATTCAAGGGCTAACCAGAGGACATTGCCTTGGCATGGTGACGAAAGCTGACAGTGTTACCCACAAGTACTTTCACAGAGATGAGATGGTTGGCTAGTGATGAGACCCCCTTTCCCTTGGTCATGCAACCAAAGGTCACTGCCCTGGCGTGGTAACCAGATGGTGGCAATGTCATACTGCTAGGTACCCATGAACCTAATAGGCTGGCTTGTTATGAGACCCCCTATCCTTTGATTAGATCTTGTTTCTTATTTTCCAGGTCCCTCTTGTTTCTTGCTGAGAGGCCTTTTATTGCCTTCTCGGGGATTCCTGGGCGAAGCATCTCGAGGTTTCATTTTTAGGCTTTCACCAACTACTTTTACCTTCTGGGCCTTTAGCCCCTTCTTCCTACGAGATAAGGTGCAATCCTACAAACAGGTCAATCCAGTGCCTGGACAAGGGGAATGGGATAAATGAGCGGGAGATAAGATGAAAAGTGGTGGTATGATGGGGGCGGACAATGGCTCTTCAGAAATCCCCCCGGTGGAAAACCAAAACCTATGAGTACAGGCTTGCTAGGGCACCCTGGCAATCTCCCCAAGCATGGTCAAGTGGGCTAATGTAAGATCCAAGCAGTTGTAAGAGATAAAAGGAATCAGATGCATATATTTAAAGGTTTTAATGATCAAAAGTGACACATACCATGATACCTGGACCAATTACCTCATGGAGCAAGAACCTCCTCCGATACAAGACGAAGTCGAAGGTGATGGGTGTTGTTGCTGCTGACAAGACGAATCTGATGAGAGAAGAAAAGGATGGGCCCTCCAGGGCTATGCTCGGGTCAATCCTGCTCCCGGTACTCCATGTCTAGGACCTATGGGCCTCGGACATGATCTCCTAGTTATCCCTAGAAATCGAGGATAACGGATACCATGTAGATTTTTTGAGGTCCTATGAGGCTGCCACCTAAGGTCTATCCTTGACCTTAGTATGGCTCTAAGTTTCAACCGTGTGGCTGTCTTCTCTTGTTGTTTTAGGACAGCAAACAATCACCCAACTTTCTACTCAATGTTTAATGGTTAAGTGCTCTTTTAAGGTGCCCTTGCAAGTGTTTTCTTTACTCAATGTTAGCACATGCATAATACATTAAAATAAATAACACTACTTCTAGATCTTTAACTTTAAAATGTTGATCTACACTTCTAAGCATGCATAAATTTGACACAGGTATTTTTGGTCAACATGACCCTGGATAAAACCCCCCGGGGAAAACCAGTTTGGTATATATGTCTATATAATGATGATCAAAGCATGAGATACAACAAGTAATACAATACAAAGGAACCTGTATACAAAGCAAGCTTCTCACGAGCCTTGCCACAAGATCTAGTGAGATATGCGCCCAAACTCAGGTGCGCCCTCTCCCTTTGTTGCCCTCTCCACTGAAATGAAGCGCTCTCCTTCCTCTTTGACCCAATGAAGAAATCCCTCCACAGAAATGTGCTCTCCTGTGTTGCCTCACCACTGAACCAGTCAGAACTGGCTTCCTCCAAGCGAAACTTCTACCAGGTAGTTGTGCACCCACTCCTATGGTGCACCCTCCTCCTAGAAGATGTGATCACCATCAAATAATTGAGGCCTAAGCTAGATGCCTCTCTCCATGGAAACATGCGCCCAAGCTCTCCTCTCCCAATGCAACTGTTCCCATCCTCTTGCCCTTTCTCCTTCTTCTCAAGTGAACATAACAAGGAATGAAGCCTCCTTTGCCCCTTGCACCCTCCTTTAGGAAGCATAAGGAAACCTAAATGATGGATGGATGAGATCATCTCATCTCATCCCTAATCAATGGTTGAGATCATCTCACATAAATCTCAACTCAAAACCCACTTCACTTAAGTTTCCATAATTTCCATAATTCTCACTTTATGTCTATTAATTCACCCACATTGTGAATTAATTGTTACTTTAGGCTAAAATGACCAAATTTCACTTTTGACTTAAATCTCCTAAATCAAAGTGAAATTAGACACAAAGTACATAGTACAAGAGTAAAAGTCTTCCCCCTTTGTGCTTAGAGACTCACAAGCACACGAGGACCACTTTCCAAGGTACCCAAATCTCAACACTCCATTGGTTTTAGACAAACATAGCATGAAACAAGTAGAAAATACAAACAAATGCAAAAATTTCCTTACCAATTCCAAGATAGCAAGATAAAACCCTAGCTTTACCAAGTAAATTCCATCCACATGCAAAGGTAAGCCTCCAAGAGAAAGTGCGCACCACTTAGCTCCAACATAGACAAGATAAGCATCGAAAAAAGTTGCAAAAGAGAGAGAGATATAGATCAAATGCCCAAAGAGGGCACAAATTTCAGCCAAGTAGTCTTCTCAAGTGAGAGAGCTATGATAAAAATGAAATGAAATGGTGTTTATTTATACAAGACCTCAATAATATGTTTGTCCACATAATCTTAGGGTAAACCACAAAACAAGGGGGCTGATCCCCTTAGTTTTTCCCCTTTACAAATTTAATTTGATTTTTACACAAAAGAAAACCCTAAATGTGACGTCAAGCTCTAATTGTGTGATGTTTTGCAACTTTTGGCAAGTCCTCGAGTTTGGAGAGGAAGTCGTTGGGCCTCCAAAGGCCATATCTCCATGGTGCAAGGGCTTCACTCCACCAAAAGGTGCCAATCCTCCAACATGTCATCACCACCACCATCAAACCCTAGCCCTAGTCAAGACGTCAAGCCCAAGAAGTGTGGTGTAAGGCCTCCAAAGGCAAGTTGTTGCACTAGAAAGGGCTAGGTGTCAACCTCCAAGGTGTCCTCTCTTGCCTCCAAAGGAAATATCCATCATCTGTCAGCTCCCAGTGTGTGGGTCATGGCATCCAACCTGTGGGCTTCCTGCCCTAATGAAGACCCAAGCTAGGCTTGTTCCTCCAAATCGTCCACCAATCAAGGTCCTGCAAAGACGAATGAATGCGCCCTCTAAGGGTCTCAAGTCAAATGAGTCATGGCAAGTAAAATCACATTTAATAAAAGAGCCACCTAAACATGTGCATTAAAACTACCTTCTCAAATTAAACAAGTGCTCAAAAACCCTATGCAACTTGCCAAGTTTAGGTATGGGAGGGTTGTCAAGGTGACCTATTGGGTGAGTCGTGTTGGATTTTCATTAGTTTTGTTAACATTAGATTTACCATAGCATTTTCATCTTCTTTTAACATTCAATAATCATATACTGAAATATATATAAGCAACAAATAAACAAGCACAAGAGGACACAAAGACTTATCCTGGGAAAACCCCAAACTCAGGGAAAAACCCAACCAACTTTTCTTAGAGAGAATATTCCAATACAACCATGAACAAGCTCTAATCACAAGAGAAAACCAACAGTGAAGAACCCTGATAACAAATACTTATCTCTTCCTCTTGCCAAACCCTAGCAAGGGTAGACAAATGATTAACACCACAGAACTGGTACCAAGATAACACACTACAGATTTGGCACCACAGAGCTGACACCACTGGTAACTGCAACTGCAACTGCTGCGACAACTGGCATGAAGCAACTGGGTAGCACCACAAACCTTAGCGCAACTCTTCCAAAGGTAGCGCTCAAGAAAGATCACCAAGAGTCACCAAGAATATCCTTCCCCAAGTGAGGCGCACTCTCCAAGAGAACCAGAAACCATAAATAGCGAAACTTCTGCAACTGCAGTTGCCACTGCCTAGTGCGCACTACAGAAGGAGAATTGTGTGTGTGTACAAATGAAGTAACCCAGATTTGTATTTATACTAATATGGGCACCTGTCTAGGGTCGACTTCTTATTCTGGGTCTTCAAATTTACTTTATTATTTCTATTGTCCGACTTCTCTTCCTGGAAATTATATTTCCACTTTATTATTATTTCATGTGGGTCGACTTCTCTTCCTGGAAATTATATTTCGACTTTATTATTATTTTCCCATGGGTCGACTTCTCTTCCTGGAAATTATATTTCCACTTTCTTATTATTTCTTGTGGGTCGGCTTCTCTTATATGGTCTTCTATTTCACTTTATTCTTTTTTCGGGGTGTTCTTCAAATGTTCAATGGTCTTCCTTTGATTTCTTGGAATCTTCTTCTTCTCTAAGAAAATTTGTCCAAGAGGGAATACCTCATGTTGCCTCCTTTATACACACCTGGGAAACTTGGAAGAAATCTTCAATCCACTCGGTGTGTCCTTGGGGGCAAGTTAGAGTTAAGGTGTTGTCACCTAATCCTCAAATCCTCCATCTAGGCCAACTCCTAGCGAAGCCAAGGAGGGTAGTCCCTAAGAAAATGAATCTAAGGCTTTTAATCTATTAAGACTGAAAGTCAATTTTAATCTAGGAGTTTATTATGGAAATATCAAGATTTGCATCAACAACATATATGATTCAATTATGTAAAAAGGATACACCCTATAAGCCACATGAAAGAATCATTCATACATTCATCATATACTTCAAAAATGGAGATGACTTGAACCATATGAGCTTTTTGAAGTAAAGATAGTGTTAGATTTAGGGTAAATTTGCAAAACAGTGATCTCCTTTTAAATTTCAATGATCAAAACAACTAGTTCTGGAACTCAATCAGAGAGAGAACACATAGTATGTAGAACTAAGAAGGACAGCAACAACTTAAGAGAAAACTCTGATCACATATGAATATAAACTCAGATCTAAAGATAGTACTCTGATCCAATATGGCAATGAACAGATCTGAACATATCAATAGATCTACAAGACTAAAACACAGATTTCAGATCTAACTATTTAGACCACTCATTTCACCATAGAAAACTTATGTATTCAAAGCATTTCTTCAGATCTACTCAAAGCTAGACAGTTCTGTAATAACAATCAGATCAGATCTAAAAGAGATAAGTAAGATACATACCTGGTACAGCAACCTTACCTTGAAGATAGCACAGTAACCACAAGAGGTGTAGAACCAGTTTAGTATGCTCAGACAAAGGTTCAGTCCATAGATCTATAATGGATCTTAATGCCAAAGAATGCAGGAACTTTCTTGCCACCAAGCACAAGGGCCATAGGGAGAAAAACACAAACCTAACAAAGGTAAATAAATGCCCAAACCCTCACACAGTAAAACCCTTACCCAAGAGGCTGAAAAACAGGACTGTGTATAAACCCTTATCTTGGCAGTGAACAAATGTGAGCTGTTAGGTAGTTTTAGCAAATGGCACTCCACAAAATACCCTAGCAAGAGGGTTGTACACTGGATAAACTCTTCACACAGCAGATTGAGAAGAGGGGTACCAAAAACCCTTCAGATCTGTCCACAGGACAGGGCCGTAGCCTCAAAGGTTGCACTCAATGGAAGGCACACAGCTCACATACTAAAACACAATGCCCCAACCAGCAAACTCAAGGGAGACTGCACCTTCACCTGCAGCAAACACAAGGAGGGCCGCACCTGTACCTATAGCTAGCACAAGGAAGGCCGCACCTTGCCACACACAGCAGTCAAAGGAAGGAGGACGATGCTAGAAGGTTACCCCCAAGGCAGACGGCAGCTTGAAATCACCCACGACAGCCAGAAATATCCACAGCAGAAAGGAGGCGGCAGGCTAGAAGGTATCCACAGCTAATCCAAGAGGTAGCTCCCACAGAAACAACATAGAGGCCGCAGACTAGAGGAGATCAGCGCTAGCACACTAGAATGATAGATAAGTAGAAGGTGAGGGGGGGGGGGCGCGGTTTATTATAAAGTGTTTAGGTTAGGGTAAGGGTTAGCTTAAGTTAAATTAAAAATCACATGTTTAAATTGAAATTTAAACATGTGATAATAATATTTAAAATTTAACTTTAAACTTACCCCTTAATAAAACAACAAAACCCCAAACCAATCAAACAAGGGTAAAGGAGGGCTTGCAAGGTGGCATTACTCATTCCTTCATATCACATGGTGAACCTATTACTTTATCATCACTGCATATGGGACTTATCCCTCTTGTGGTTATGTCCTTCTTCAAGGAAGGTCATGTACCATCAAGTACTCAATAGGGAATCAAGTAGCCCCAGGACTTTTCCTGGGGTCTTATCCACCAAGGTTAGAGACCAAGGATCAACCCATGCCGTATGCATGGGTACCCTGGACTTTTCCAGGGGCCCTAGGCTTATCTAGGGGCTTTACCTGCTTGGTTATAGACCAAGAATCAACCCATGCCGTATGCATGGGTACCCTGGACTTTTCCAGGGGCCCTAGGCTTATCTAGGGGATTTTACTTCTTGGTCATAGACCAAGAACCCCAGTCGTATACTGGGGGCCCTCTCAGGGGTCTTCACTGCTTGGATATTCACCAAGAACCCCAGTCGTATACTGGGGGCCCTCATAAGGGTCTTTTCCACCATGATACAAGACCATGGATCAACCCATGCCTCAAGCATGGGTACCCTGGACATTTTCAAGGGCCCTAGACATATCTAGGGGCTTTATCTACTTAGTCTCAGACTAAGAACCCCAATCATATACTGGGGGCCCTAAGAAGGGTCTTTTGCCATGGCACTGACTATTTGGTTCCAGACCAAGTACCCCAGGAGTGCATTGGGGGCCCTAGATCTCGTCTAGGGTCTTAGCCATCCTCCAGGAGAATGGCTCTTGCAGCTGCTTATAAATTTAACAGATAGATTTGACAAGATAGATAAAAGTAAAGATCAGTGCCAGAAAAGTAAATGTGATGTTTTGAATAATGT
Source organism: Picea engelmannii (assembly GCA_009831015.1). Classification (NCBI taxonomy): domain Eukaryota; kingdom Viridiplantae; phylum Streptophyta; class Pinopsida; order Pinales; family Pinaceae; genus Picea; species Picea engelmannii. The sequence continues at coordinate 4,138,576 of ML776553.1, read as the reverse complement.
CACGTTTATTTTATCTTGAATATTTTATTACGGTATTTGGGAATATTAAACGAGTCTTGAAACCGTGAAGTGGGGATTAAAGTTGGGGTCCCCACTCTTTGTGTGCAAAGTGTATTTGGCCTACCTTACTTGTTATTCAACAATCTTATAGACATGTCGACTGGGTGTGTCGTAGGTCCAACAAAGAAGAGAACGAATCTCATTAATGAGTATCCTCCCTGACTTAACATACTCCACCAAGATGCTGAGGCCTTAGACGTATAACACAATAAGGCAGATTTCCTAATTAAAACTAGCATGCGTTACTCAGGTCCATTTCTGGGTCACCGAATACCACTCGAAAGTAGCAACGAGCTTGTATACGTGGTTGAGTAACTAAGGTTTATTCCAAATAATTGCAAAAAAGGAACTAGACTAGCAATTCGTATTCTATGAAATGAAACTAATCTAAGATTGTTGCGGTTGATTTTTTAGAGTTGAATTTTTGTGATGTGAATTCTTTTTATCTTTTTATGCAAGTAAAACTGAAAATTCTAAGTGATAAAAACGATAAACAACCCCAAAGCCAAAAAAGACACCAACCCCTGTTTCCCCCTAGGGTTGAGGAAACGAAGAAAACATGAGCTTTGTGGCTCGCAAACTTATTTAACTTCTACACTACTTTCTTTTTTGGGATGCTCTTGATCTTTATAGTGCAAGACCAAGGCTTACAATGTTTTCCAAGTCAAAAAATCTGAACTAGATGGTTCCTTGCAACTATGGGGGTTTCTGAAAGTGGTTTAATCTTCGAAATCCGAACAGAGCCTCCCCTTGTACCTGTTACTTCTACAAGAAAACAGCAAACCATCAATCCTAAAAGATGCCCACATGCACTTTTAAAGTGTCTTGGAACACCCCTAAAAACTGGAAAATTTCTAAGTAAGAAACTATACTAATGCAAAATAAAATAACCAAGGAGAGGGAGCTAGAGAACTAGCCTCCTTGGGGTCTTTTGGGATGATAAAAATCAGCGAATAAAGGCAACTACTTTTGCAGATATTTAAATGAAAGTACAGAAAAGACTTCCTTATACTTAGCTTTAAGATTTTTTGAAAAGATACTAATTCTAGCAAGGTTAAAAGAAGTAGATCTAGCTACAAATGATAAGTACCTTTATATAGACTTTAGATCTAGTCTAGAAATTGCATGCAAAGAATTCGATTCAGATTTTTACTTTTAAAATATCAAAGACTTAGATGCATGCAAACAGTAACCAATAGAACATAAAAAAAAATTGAAGGATTTTTCTGAGTAAGAGAATGGATACACAGTATTTTTTAGAGTTTTAAACAAGATGGGCAACGGAGTCCTAGAAGATGAAGAGGAGCTATGTCACTTGGCTTATGAGACTAGTGGATGGCATAACCAAATCCTTCCACCACTCCTAATAAATGTGAGGCTTCAAGACCAAACTATCCTGCATCAAACTTGTTAACATATGGAACCACCTACAAGAAAAAGCTCATGCAAACATCTCAGTCAACCAATACATCAATGAATTGCATAAACGTTTAATGTAAATGATACAATAAGGCTTACAAGTAACCAACTTTGCAATCCCTACCCTATGGAACAACAATGTCCTTCAGATAGGCAAATATTAATAAATCAAATGCAAAACAAGAATTGGTAAATATCACCTCATACAATGAATGCTTGAGAATCAAAGCTCACACATTGAAACATCCCATGGACCTCCAAAGTCTTCTTTATTCATAACAATGATAGCAAATAGTGATTACAATATCCCTCCCAAGCTCTTACTCCCTCAAAGGAGGAGGGTCGAGCTTGATTTATACGAATCTGGGTGAGAAATCCAAAGCAAGTGCGCATGGGAGAAGAGAAGTGGCGCGCTAGTGAGGGAGATGAGTGGAGTGATAAGTAGGTGGAGTGGAGTGATGTGAGGGTGTGTAGGAGTTTGGGATTAGCTCCCTTCCATGCTAATGCACCATCTATAGGAGGAGGTGCGCATGAGCTCCTTGGGATCTCCTCCATGCTGCCATGTCACTCAAACTAGGCACCTTCACTAAGACAAGGCTTTGCCAACTGTACCATGAATGTCGGACACGGAAAAACATGTTTCCGACATATTTGATGAGTTTTAGTAGTTCCCCTAAATTTTAGGAAATTAATTAAAACATCATTTTTTACCTTTTTGAGAGCAAATTACATTTTTGAGTGATTAAAATCACTTTTTTGCCTCAACAAAGGGGGAATAAGGGTTTAGGGGGTACTCTGGCTTAGAAAATGAACACAAATGGCATCTGGCAATGACTAACGCCATTTTTATGACTTTATTGACTTTTATATTAAAAAATGTCCATTTTACGAGAAATTTTTATTAGACTAAAACATAAAAAATTAAAAATAAAAAACCTAAGGGGGACTTAGCGCAATTTCCATATGACTCAATAGACATGACTTAGCATGAACTCATATACATTTAGACATTAGACATTGGTTATACCATGCCAAGGCCTAACCACCAACACATACTCCAGCTTTGGAGTCAATTTTTAGAAATTATTAATCACTTGATAGACAAGAAATAATTAACAAGTGAAAAACAACATTCTAGAGTACATGCTCATGCCCAGGTCTTAGGTGGCCAATAGTCTTTTACAACTTCCATGCTCAAGTCATTTATTACAATGCCTCGAAGGGATGGAAATGCAGAAAAAAAGGTGGTCTGATAGATCGACTGAACTTCTGAACTTTGAAATTTGAACAAGGAGTTGTTCAATCTTTGGCGGCTAGCTGGAAGTCCATCCTAGTGCAACTTGGTGGATAACACCTCCCATAGCTACCAAAACATCAACACTCCATCTTAGCTAGGGAGGTATCTTTCCACGATATCTTCATCTAGTAGTCCGCTGACTACTCTACAATCAACTAGTAGCACACAACTACTACCATGCCATCGGTAGCTCAAATCATCTGCCACAGTCTCTATGACTATGTTGCGATCAACCAGTAGCACACAACTACTTCCAAGCAGTCTGGTAATCTCCATGGCAATCAACTAATACCACACAACTACTACAATGCCATCCAATGGAACACAACTGCTGCCAAGCCGTAGTAGTACACAACCATTGTCATAGTGGTACACAACCACTGCCATAGTAGTACACAACTATTGTCCAGTGATACAAAATCACCGCTAGTGGTACACAACCATCGCTATAGTAGTACACAACTATTGTTCAGTGATACACAATCACAGCCAGTGGTACATGTTATCGCACAATTTGTAGCTAGGTCAAAAGGCTAGAAGATAGAGGCCAAACTGGCATAACAGGAACCTACCCCACCCAATGTCACCATGATGGGGAGGTTCTTTATCTTTAGGGAGGTTAGGCCCAGGGGAGATGTCCCCGGTAACCTGGGGTTTTGAAGAGGCTAAGGTATACAAGTCAAAGTAAAATTCCCTCTTCACAGATTACCACCAAGAGCAGATAATCTGACTAAACAACCAATAATGAAGTGTAGCCCCAAATGAGAACACCTGCCCGGAACAAAACAATAGCAAAACAATATATGCAGGCTATGATTCAATGGGTTAGTACTTCATATAACTATCTGATATTAATATATTAGCAATTATGACAATATTGACGAGATCAACGTTTATCAATATAGCAATGGAACAATATCAATTCATTAATAAATATCAAGATGATGTAGCAAACAATGTATCCAATCAATCCCTTACTCAATAAATGCTTTAAAACACCATCTAATTGCTTATCAACAGAAAATGCTACGTCAAGATGGAATAACCAAGGATGACGTCAGCCTTATTAGGGTTAGTAGTTAGTTAGGGTTTCAAATTATAAGAGTTTTAAGAGTTTGTTTGACCACTATCACTTCAACATTGGAGACCTAAGATCAGTGCCCAAGGGTAAATGGAGTCAATTCAAGAGAGGACGCAAGGTTGAAGGGAAAAGGCTAAGGACTAGAGGGAAGGGTTCTTAAGTGCTGCAATGGCAGGGCCTCAGAATCAAAACCCTAAAGGAAAGAGACTCACTCAAGGCCTCGTGCTCTTTCCTCCTTCCTTAGGTTTATCTTGCCAAAACGGCTAGCATCAAGACACAAGAGTGAGGTGAGGGAGAGTGTTACAAAGGCAAGGCCCTATCACCAAACCCTAGAAGCAGGACGACCCTAGGTGTAGATAACCTAGGCCTGGGACGTCTCCTCCTTCTTGACCTTTAAAAGGTACGACTAGCACAGGGGAAGAAGTAACACGAGTGTAGCAATGGCTAGGCTCTTCCTTCCTTCTTCAATGGCTGAGAATTTCTCTTTTAGGGGACATGAGACAACAACCTACTTGTGTGTTTGTCCCCTAGGGTTTTAAAATCAACAAAATTTATAAATAAATGCAAGAATATAAGACTACAACCATTCAATTAAGAAGTTTTGCGGAAAAAACACTTACATATCATGATGAAATAGCATTGCAAACCCTAGTTGTAAACCTTCCTTCAAGAGAAATGCCAAAAATGCCAAGAAAAGCCTTCCTTCAACAAGTGCGCCTCACTTAAAAAGAACAAATACCCAATAAGGGCGCAAAAATCAGATCTCACTAGGAGAGTGAGTTGTGTGCTATGTCAAAATGAGGATAAAACTCTTCAATATATACAGTATCATGACCTTTAATTAATTTTAGGTCATAAAAATTAGCCGACAAGGCTTTAAACCAAAATCATATTGTTTTTGCATTAAAATGTCAAACTAAAACCCTAACTGAGCTGTAACAAAGGTAAAATCCCCTTCAAGGGAGGCACTAGCCCCTTTTAGGGCAAATGAGGCATCCAAGAGCAAAACGTTGACCCTCCAGGGGCCTCTCCAACATGCCACACGTGCCACTACTGCCCAGTCTACCTCCAAGAATGACCATGATGTCATGGTAAGAATGGGGGCGCTCTGAGCCTTCCAAGGCCAACGTTCCACTAAAAAGGGGTCATTCCCCCTAGGTCGGGCTCTGCCAAAGTGCCTCTGGTGAAACGTCCTCTTCTTCTCTAGTGCAAAACCTCGGTCAAACACTGTCCTGTCTCTGCCCCTCTGACGAGGTCTCAGCAACCATCTGATGGGCTCTTCAGCCCCATGGAGGTCCGAACTAATCATCTCCCCATGTGTACCGGTCCAAATGGTACCTGTCCGTCGGGCATGGTCCTGCACATCAAAAACTACGCCCTCCATGGACTCATTAGTCACAGGGATCATAGCAATGTCAATCACATTTCATCATTAATATTATCAAACATATGCATAAAAACCCTGATATATCGTTCAATAGCTCAAAGATATTACAAAAATCAACAATACAAGATCGAAGAAAAGGACAAGACATCCTATTGGGCTAGCATCCACAAGAGAAGGGAAGTTCCCAAGAAGGTTTCATCCAATCCATGTAAACGAGGCGATGTGGCTAGGGGATGTCCAGACAAATGGGTAGAGTGAAAGCCAGGGATGCATAATGTTATCTGTGGGTGCCTTTGTAGAAGGCGAGTTGTACTCGTCATGGATGCAATTTTTTCCAAGCCCCTTTTTGCCTTTATTCTTTTCTTTTCTTTATTTGCTTTTTCTTTTTATTTCAAGGACTAACTAGAGGACACTGCCTTGGCGTGGTGACCAGAGCTGACAGTGTTACCCACAAGCACTTTCACAGAGATGATAAGGTTGGCTCGTGATGAGACCCCCTTTCCCTTGGCCATGCAACCAAAGGTCACTGCCCTGGCGTGGTAACCAGATAGTGGCAATGTCATGTTGTTAGGTACCCATGAACATAATAGGCTGGCTCGTGATGAGACCACCTATCCTCTTGGCTAGGTCTTGTTTATTATTTTTCGGGTCCCTCTTGTTTCTTGCTGAGAGGTCTTTTATTGCCTTCTCGGGGATCCCTGGGTGAGGCATCTCGAGGTTTTATTTCTAGGCTTTTAACTTTTACCAGCTGCTTTTACCTTCTGGGCCTTTAGCCCCTTCTTCCCACAAGATAAGGTGGAACCCTACAAACAAGTCAATCCAATGCCCGGACAAGGGGAATGGGATAAATGAGCGGGAGATAAGATGAAAAAGTAGTAGTATGATGGGAGCGGACGATGGCTCTTCAGAAATCCCCCCGGTGGCAGACCAAAACCCATGGGTACACGCTTGCTAGGACACCCTGTCGATCTCCCCAATCATGGTCAAGTGGGTTAATGTAAGATCCAAGCAATCGTCAGAGATAAAAGGAGTCAGACGCATATATCCAAAGGTTATAATGATCAAAAGTGACACATACCATGATACCTGGACCAATTACCTCATGGAGCAAGAGCCTTCTCCAATACAAGACCAAGCCGACGGTGATGGATGCTACTGCTGCTGACAAGACGAATCTAATGAAAGAAGAAAAGGATGGGCCCTCCAGGGCCATGCTCAGGTGAATCCTGCTCTCGGTACTCCATGTCTAGGACCTGTGGGCCTCGAGACATGATCTCCTAGTTATCCCTAGAGATCAGGGATAACAGTACACAACCACCGCTACAGTAGTACACAACTATTTTCCAATGATACACAATCATCGCCAATGGTACACAACCACCGCTATAGTAGTACACAACCATTGTCCAGTGGTACACAATCACTGCTAGTGGTACACAACCACTGCTATAGTAGTACAAAACTACTGTCAAGTGATACACAATCACCACCAGTGGTACACAACCACCGTAGTAGCACACAAATACTGTCCAGTGACACAGTCACCGCCAGTGGTACACAACCACCGTAGTAGCACACAACTACTATCCAATGACACACAGTCACTGCCAATGGTACACAACCACCGTAGTATCACATAGCTACTGTCCATTGACACACAGTCACCGCCATAGTCTCACGACTATGTTGTGATGTTTCTCCTCTCCCAGTGGTCTCATTCACACCTAGCCACCTCGCATAGCGTAGGCAAGACTAGTACATGGTTGTGTATTACTCCCTCAGTCACCTCACATGACTGATCTAGGAAACCCTTTGCCAAAGGGGTTAGTCGGCTAGAGGAGAAACACCACACCTCCCTCTCAACGAGGGTGCACATTCTGCATCACACCAAGCTTGTCTCTGAAGTACTCATACTTCACTCTAGACAGAGGCTTGGTGAGAATGTCCACTATCTTCTTATCTGTGGATATGTACCAGAGCTCCACAACTCCTCTCTGCACCATGTCTCGGATGAAATGTTATTTGATCTCCAACTCTAGATCAAATAACCCTACAAGCAACTTCCGAAGCCACACTGCTTCACAGCTTGCAACACTGGCTGCTATATACTCTGCCTCTACTGTACTCAGTGCCACTAACGTCTGAAGCAACATCCTGATGTGCTTTTCCGATCCACTGCACTCCTTACCCAGTCATAGTCTGTATAACCTTGCAGCTTCACATCTCCATCCGAGACATATCTCAAACCATATCCAACTGTACCATGTAGGTACCTCAACATATTTTTTGCTACTATCCAATGTACATGTCTAGGCTCAACCATGTACTGACTCAAGGTGTTCACTGCAAAACATATGTCCAACCTGGTGTCAACTAGGTACATCAAGGATTTGATCAATTGTGTGTACAACGTGGGACCCACCAAATCTGAAGACGAATCACTCAAGAGCTTCAGATTCATCACCATCGGTGTGGCCATGGACTTGCAACCCATCATCCTGAATCTCTACAAGATCTCAACTGTATATTTTCCTTGTCTAAGCAAAATCTCATCTAGTCTCTGTCACACCTTCAATCCCATCAAATCCAGATCCTTCATTTCCAACTCTAAAGTGAGTTCCCTCTTGCACCTATCTCTAAGCTTCTCATCCCCTGTAAGAAACAGGTCATCCACATATAGGATCAATGGGAAACCATCCCCAAGCTCATCAAATAACTGTCTGATCTGGCATATCATGCCCTGGGTGCCTATTGAAGCTCGTACAAAGATTCCTTCAATCTGCAGACATGAGACTTGTTATCCCCGATATCTAGGGATAACTAGGAGATCATGTCTCGAGGCCCACAGGTCCTAGACATGAAGTACCGAGAGCAGGATTGACCTGAGCATGGCCCTGGAGGGCCCATTCTTCTTCTTCTTCGCCAGACTTGTCCTG
>ML776553.1:4075251-4095916 GCA_009831015.1 Picea engelmannii | reverse complement strand
CAAGTCTGACAATCCTGCTCATCATTTCCTCTTGATTCTTTATGATGCCATCCATGGAGGCTTGTAGCTTGCTGATACTGGTACATAGATCTGAAGTAGGCTCAGCATTGTGTACTATTTTCTGCTTAGTGTCTATTCTCCCCTTTGGGTTAGCAAAATTCTCAATTTTAGATGAAAGGAAGTTCCCTTCTATCTTGGTAGCGAGCTCTTGGGCTTCTTGAATGGACTGGGGATTTTTGTCTCTAAGAAGATACCCTAGTTGGCCATTGAAAGATCTGGTGTAAATGTGGACAAGGTAGTCATCTTTCGGGTGATGGCTTGCGGGAATTCTTTGTAGCAAAGTCTCGAATCTGGTGTGAAACTCCCGAATGGACTCATTTTCATACTTGGCAAGGTTATTCAGTCATGTGAGAAGCATATTAGGGTCTTCTTTGATACTCCATCTTTTGAGAAAGGCCTCTTCAAGTCTATCCATAGTTTTGACGCTTCCATAGGGGAGGCTTAGGTACCAGCACCTTGAGGCATCATAAAGAGTAGCAGAGAACAACTTCATGACCAGATCTTCAGCATCATCATTGATGGGGTGAAGCTGAAAGAACGCCCAAAAGTTGCTCATATGCTCTTCGGCACTTATTGCATCAATACCGGTGAATTTAGGCAACCATTTCTCATACTTGGGCGGCATCTGCCTAGGGTAACCTGGTATGGATGACATGTCTAACGGCCTGAAAAGGGTAGATGACCATTGTCTTTGATTGTTGGCTGGGTTCATTGTAGCGGTCTGAGAGCTAGACATGATTCTTAAAGGAAGGCTCTTCCCGAAAAGTGATTTGACAACAGGAGAGTTTAAGGGAGGCTTCCTTCTGAAAGACAAAGGAGGATTATTGAATCTCCTTTTAGTTTGTGGAGTTGCCAGATAGTTTACTTGAAACTACCAAAGAAAAGGGGAAAAACACCCTAGTGGAGTCGCCAGGTAAGCTTGTAAGAAAAGGTCTCTAAGGCAAGGCTTACCGAAAAGATGTCGTCTGAGGAGAATTGACTCAGTGTTCCCTGACAACGACGCCAAAATGCTATCGCAGAGTCTGTAGCTAGGTCAAAAGGCTAGAAGATAGAGGCCAAACTGGCGTAACAGGAACCTACCCCACCCAATGTCACCACGATGGGGAGGTTCTTTCTCTTTAGGGAGGTTAGGCCCAGGGGAGACGTCGTCAGTAACCTGGAGTTTTGAAGAGGCTAAGGTATAAAGGTCAAAGTGAAATTCCATCTTCACAGGTCACCACCAAGAGCAGATAGTCAGGCCAAACAACCAATAATGAAGTGTAGGCCCAAATGAGAACACCTGCCCGGAACAAAGCAACAACAGACTAATACATGCAGGCTATGATTCAAAGGGTTAGTACTTCATATAACTATATAATATCAATATATAAGCAATAGATATTGACGAGATCAATGTTTATTAATACAACAATGAGATAATATCAATTCATCAATAAATACCAAGATGATGTAGCAATCAGTGTGTCAAATCAATCCCTTATTCAATAAATGCTTTAAACCATCATCTAATTGCCTATAAACAAAACTTGTTGCGTCAAGATGGAATAACCAAGGATGACGTCATCTTTTTAGGGTTAGTAGTTTAGTTAGGGTTTCATTTTTAGAAAATAGTTAAGAGTTTGTTTGACCACTATCACTTCAACGTTGGAGGCCTAAGATCAGTGCCTAAGGGCAAATGGAGTCAAATTAAGGGAGGACGCAAAGGTTGAAGGAAAAAGGCTAAGGACTAGAGGGAAGGGTTCTGAAGTGTTGTTATGGCAGGGCCCCAGAAACAAAACCCTAGGGGAAAGAGGCTCACTCCGATGTTGCTAAAGCAAGGCCTCGTGCTCTTTCCTCCTTCCTTAGGTTTAACTTGGCAAAACCGGCTAGCATAAAAGATAAATCAAGACACGAGCGTGTGGTGAGGGAGAGTGTTGCCAAAGCAAGGTCCTATCACCAAACCCTAGAAGCAGGACGGCCCTAGGTGTAGATAACCTAGGCCTGGGACGTCTCCTTCTTGACTTTTAAAGGTACGACTAGCATAGGGGGAAGAAGTAATAAGAGTGTAGCTATGGCTAGGCTCTTCCTTCCTTCTTCAATGGCTGAAAATTTCTCATTTAGGGGACATGAGACAACGACCTACTTGTGTGTTTGTCCCCTAGGGTTTTAAAATCAGCAAAGTTTATAATAAATGCAAGAATATAAGACTACAACCATTCAATCAAGAAGTTGCAAAAAAAACACTTACATATCATCATGAAATAGCATTGCAAGCCCTAGTTGTAAACCTTCCTTCAAGAGAAATGCCAAAAATGCCAAGAAATGTCTTCCTTCAACAAGTGCGCCTCACTCAAAGAGAACAAATACCCAAGTAGGGCGCAAAAATCAGATCTCACTAGGAGAGTGAGTGTTGTGTTATGTCAAAATGAGGATAAAACTCCTCAATATATACTGTATCAACGACCTTTAATTAATTTCAGGTCATAAAAAATAGCCGACAAGGCTTTAAACCAAAATCATATTGTTTTTACATTAAAATGTCAAATTAAAACCCTAACTGAGTTGTAATAAAGGTAAAAGCACCTTAAAGGGAGGCGCTAGCCCTTTTTAGGGTAGATGAGGCATTCAGGAGCAAAACGATGACCCCCCAGGGGCCTCTCCAACATGCCACATGTGCCACTGTTGCCCAGTCTGCCTCCAAGAATGACCATGAAGCTGGATGACGTCATGGTAAGGATGGGGACGCTCTGAGCCTTCAAAGGCAACCGTTCCACTGAAAAGGGGTCATTCCCCCTAGGCCGAGCTCTGCCAAAGTACCTCTGGTGAAACGTCCTCTTCTTCTCCGGTGCAAAACCTTGGTCAAACACTGTCCTGTCTCTGCCCCTCTGACGGGGTCTCAACAACCATCTGATGAGCCCCATGGAGGTCCAAACTAATCATCTCCCCATGCGTACCGATCCAAATGGTACCTGTCCGTCGGGCATGGTCCGCACATCAAAAACTACGCCCTCTATGGGCTCATTAGTCACAGGGATCATAGCAATGTTAATCACATTTCATCATTAATATTATCAAACATATGCATAAAAACCCTGATATATCATTCAATAGCTCAAAGACATTACAAAAACCTACAATACAAGGTTGAGAAAAAGGACAAGACACCCTATTGGGCTAGTATCCATAAGGAAAGGAAAGTTTCCAAGGGGCTTCATCCAAGCCATGTAAATGAGGTGATGTGGCTAAGGGATGTCCATACATACGGGTAGAGTGAGAGCCAGGGATGCATGATATTACCTGTGGGTGCCTTTGTAGAAGGCGAGTTGTACCCGTCATGGATGCAATTTTTTCCAAGCCCTTTCTTGCCTTTATTCTTTTCTTTATTTGTTTTTTCTTCTTCTTTTTCTTTTTATTCAAGGGCTAATCAGAGGACACTGCCTTGGCGTGGTGACCAGAGCTGACAGTGTTACCCACAAGTACTTTCACAGAGATGATAAGGTTGGCTCGTGATGAGACCCCCTTTCCCTTGGCCATGCAATCAAAGGTCACTGCCCTGGCGTGGTAACCAGATGGTGGCAATGTCATGCTGTTAGGTACCCGTGAACATAATAGGTTGGCTCGTGATGAGACCCCCTATCCTCTTGACTAGGTCTTGTTTGTTATTTTTTTCGGGTCCCTCTTGTTTCTTGCTGAGAGGCCTTTTATTGCCTTCTCGGGGATCCCTGGGTGAAGCATCTCAAGGTTTTATTTCTAGGATTTTATCTTTTACCAGCTGCTTTTACCTTCCGGGCCTTTAACCCCTTCTTCCCACGAAATAAGGTGCAACCCCACAAACAGATCATCCTAATGCCCGGACAAAGGGAATGGAACAGATGAGCGAGAGATAAGATGGAAAAGTGGTGGTATGATGGGAGCGGACGATGGCTCTTCAGAAATGCCCCCGGTGGCAAACCAAAACGCATGGGTACAGGCTTGCTAGGACACCCTGCCAATCCCCCCAATCATGGTCAAGTGGGTTAATGTAAGATCCAAGCAGTCGTCATAGATAAAAGGAGTCAGATGCATATATCCAAAGGTTATAATGATCAAAAGTGACACATGCCATGATACCTGGACCAATTACCTCATGGAGCAAGAGCTTGCTGTTGACAAAACGAATCTAACGAAAGAAGAAAAAGATGGGCCCTCCAGGGCCATGCTCAGGTCAATCCTGCTCTCGATACTCCATGTCTAAGACCTGTGGGCCTCGAGACATGATCTCCTAGTTATCCCTAGAAATCGGGGATAACAGACCACACACTTGGTTCCTGTTATTTGCGAGGTGATACCTTCCAAGCCCTTTATTTTCCTTTTGCCACTTCCAGCCATAGGAGATAACCCAGAGAATATGTAGCGCTCTGGCGATATTCCTTATGATTGACAGCCTTTTATTTTTGCTTTTTGCTTTTCTTTCTTTGGATAATTCATTTTAATTTTCTTTTGTCCTGTCGTGTTGAAAAACACCTGCTTAAGTGCTTCAAACAGCCCAAAGACTATGTAACACCTTGGCGATGTATTTGCAAGTGCTATGGAAATGGGCGAGCCTCTGAGAAGGTAACCAAGGTAGGCTTTTGCTAGTCTCCCTCTGAGCCTAAAAGCTCCTTCTTTCCATAGAATGAGGAACGATCCCTTCTTGGGTCAATTTATATAACCTAAAGAAATGGATATGACAGGGATTGATGAGATGGAAAGTGGTAAGTATGATCGGGAATGGTATGATCACAGATTCAAAACAAACCCCAGTAGTGCTTCATTTTCCCTAAGAGTAACCTAATCCCCCAAGAACCTAAGATAACAAGTCAAGTTATGACAGAGGAAGAAATATAACCAACGAGCTAACGACTAGTAGTTAAAAGGGACTCTTTGGGACAAGCTTAAATGCCTTAGATATTAAATTGATACTCACCATGATGACGGACTTACCAACTTGCAGCATGCTTCTCAAGGATGTAAAATTTTCAGACTCCAACCCAGTTTCAGTCTCACTGATTGTTCAACCAATGTTTAATGCCCAAACCCAGTTTTATATCAGCGAATAAAACTTAGCAGAAAATTAATTTCAGAACTGAAACATGAGGATTCTGAACATCATTTATAACGCAAAAATAAAATATTAGCAGCATATAAAACTCAGAAAATTAATGACACGGAGATTTTCGGTTTAACATCGACCCTGTAAAAACCCACAAGGGGAAAACTAGTGAGAGAGGGCCTTTTATTTATGGGCTTTTTAGAAATTCTTTTACAGCATATTCTTCTTCAAAAAATTTACAAACTTATCTAGACATTCCTGTAGCTTGCTCCTCGATTTCTGAACCAAAAATCCATACCACTGTACGACTGTCAGAGCATTAAATGTTGTACGGACTGTCCTCGTTTTGTGTGCCAAATCTCTGCTGCAACTGTACGAAAAACCCAGCTATGCAAATGTCTTGAAAAATGTGCCCAACACCTTGAAAATCGTGCCCATAATTTATGGCAGTACAACCCTCGTTTTTTGTGCAAGTCCATACGGACTGTACAAATTTCCTTTACCCAAAAAATCGTGCCCAGCACCTTCCTCGATTTTTGTGCCTGAAAAGTACTGTATGACAGCCTTGGAATGCATGCCAATATTTCCATAAATCTGTGTTGTTGTTCTCCTCGATTTCTGTGCATAATAAATGTTGTACGACCCCTTAAATCCATACTATATGGACTGATATTTAATGTTGTCTGCTGCCTCGTAATCCGTGCCTGTTGTTAGCCTTGGGATGCGTGCCTCTCCTGCAAATGTTGTCTCTCTTCTCAAAGCTCAACCTCTCTCTTCTCCTTTTTGCTCTCTCAACAAAAATGCATGAACAACCCAAAGATCGGTGCGCCCTCCAACCCTAATCGACCTCATGAGGTAGGTGAGGAGTTTTCTAATCCAATGGTTGAGATTAGATTAGATGAGTGGCTAATATTTGATGTCTCTTCATTCACCCTCACTAAAGTCATAAAGTCACCTTTTAATTTGCATCTCACAAATTAAATGACTAGGGCCCACATTAGGCACTTTCTCACCCCTTAGGCGCCTAGGGATGAGAAACACTTGCCTAGGTACTTTATTTAATTAAAAATTTAACACTCCCTCTTACTAAGGAAAGTGTTACTCACCACTCCAAGCTTGTCCCTGAAAAATACAAACTTGCCTCTGCCCAATGCCTTGGTGAGTATGTCTGCAACTTGCTCTTCTGTAGATATGTATTGTAGCTCCACAGCTCCTCTCTGAACATAGTCACGGATGAAGTGATAACGAATCTCGATATGCTTTGACCAGTCATGAAAAACTAGATTCTCCGAGAGTTTAATGCAACTCTGATTATCACAGTAAATCACAGTAGGCCTCAACTGCACACCGAACAATCCCACCAGCATCTTGCGAAGCGAAAGGGCCTCACAACTGGCCTGATTGGTTGCCGTATACTCAACCTCTGTAGAACTCAAAGCCACTGACTTTTGCTTCCGACTGAACCAAAACACAACTGTTGATCCCAATCCGAAACAACACCCTAAAGTGCTTTTCCTGTCACTGACACATCCTGCCCAATCCGAGTCTGTATAGCCAACCAGACGAACTCCATCTCCTCTCTGATAGTCCAAACCATAATCTACCATACCACAAAGATACCTAAGCACATGTTTTGTTGCCACCCAGTGCACTCTCCTAGGCTCCACCATGAACTGATTGAGAGTGTTGACAGCAAAACAAATATCTGGCCTGGTATTGACCAAATATATCAATGACCCGATCAACTGACGATACAAAGTGGAATCCACCAACTGTGACTCAGAAGCATGAAGCTTCATGCTTCTTCCAGTCGGTAATCATGGGAGTGGTCATGGGCCTGCTATCCCCCATCTGAAATCTGCTCAGAATGTCACACACATACTTCCCCTATCCCAGGAAGATGTGTCCAGGCTCCTGCCAAACCTCCAATCCCAAAAAGTAATGCATCAGTCCAATGTCAGTCATCTCAAACTCTGAAGCAAGGCTCTCCTTGCAGTTGTTGATGAGTCTCTCTACCCCTGTAATGAAAAGATCATCCACATATAGCAGAAGAATGAGAGGATCCTCTCCAACCACAATGAAGTATAGGTTGGGATCTGCCTCACTCTTCTCAAAACCCAACTGCTGCAAACAGGCATCTATCCTCGAATACCAAGCTCTGGGAGCTTGTTTCAGCCCATACAATGCCTTCTTCAGTCTACACACATGAGACTCTCTCCCATGCACCTCAAAGCCCAATGGTTGCTCAATATACACCTCCTCAAGAAGACCATTCAGAAATGCGGTCTTCACATCCATCTGGTGGATCTTCCAACCCATCTCTGCTGCAATGGAGATCACTGCCCTGATCGAAGTGTATCTAGCAACCGACGCAAAGGTCTCATCATAGTCGACTACCTCAACCTGTGAAAACCCCCGAGCCACAAAGAGAGCTTTGTACTTCTCAATGCTGCCATCTGCAGCATGCTTTAGTTTATAGAGCCACCTGGAAGTCACCACTGAATTCCCCTCAGGTCTAGGAACAACTTCCCAGTCATCGTTCTTCATGATGGAATTGTACTCTTCCACCATGGCATCTCTCCACACCTGTCTACCAGTGGCCTCCTCAAAAGTGGAAAGCTCAGACTCCCGAATACTGCCCACCATCGCGATGTAGCTGCAAAACCTCTCGGGAGGTTTACTCTCCCTCATTGCCTGTCTGGGATTCCCCATTGAACCCTGTGCCTCCCTCAAAGTGTCCTGAAGCCACTTGGGCTTCCTCCTCTCTGTGGAGGGGATTGTCCCTGCTCAACCCCATCTCTTGAAGACAATGATCCTGAAGTAGACTCTAAAGTACTTGATCCTAAAACCTATGGACCAGTAGCCAACGAACCTGAATCCTCTGGCCCTGTCACCTGTGAACCTGTCATCACCAAAGCTGGTGGCCCCGAACTCTGTGTCACTGTAGTCTGTTGTGGACTCACCTGAATCTGTGGTGAAGATTGCTCGCCCTTCTCTGTCCCTCTAGACTTCCTAAAGGCTCCGTCCTCAAATCTAACATCCCTCCTCAAGACAGTCTTCCTCAAGGAAGGAAGGTATATACGGAAAGCCTTTGAAGTCTCACTGTACCCAACAAAGATCCCTCTCTCTGCTGTGGGCTCCAGCTTTGTCCTCTTCTCAGAAGGGACATGAATATGTGATGCACCCAAAAATACGAAGGTGCCCCACCTCAGGCTTCTTCCCAGAAAAAGCCTCCTCAGGAGTCATGCTTCCCACAGCCTTGTGGGGACTCCTGTTCTGCAGATAAACTGCAGTGTAGCATGCCTCATCCCATAGAAATAGTGGCAGCCCCTGATCATGTAGCATGGCTCTCGCAGCCCCAACAATGGCCTTGTTCTTCCTCTCTGCAACCCCATTCTGTTGTGGGTTGTAAGGAACAATCAAATCTCTCCTGATGCCCTCTCCTACACAGAAGTCCATGAACTCCTTGGAGGTATACTCACCCCCATTGTCCGATCTCAGGACTCTGATTTTCTTTCCTGTTTGATTCTCCACAAGAGCTTTGAACTCTTGAAACCGACTGAAGACCTGTCCTTTGGTCTTCAAGAAGAAAATCCAAGACTTCCGTGAGAAGTCATCAATGAATACAACATAGTATAGAAAACCAGTCAACGATGCTAAAGACATCGGGCCACATACATCTGAATGTATAAGATCAAGTATCCCTGCTGCTCTATTGTCACTGCTCGGAAAAAACAGTCTTGGTGTACTTTCCTAAAGCACACCCCTTGCACAACTCATGGTGCTCTGAACTGAAATCTGGAACTCTTGTCACCATCTCCCTCAGAAATCTCAAATCCCCTTGGTGCAAATGTGCCATAGCTCACATAGGTCACTGCTGCTGGTAGTATGAATCAATGCTCTCACTGGCTGGAACAAAAACTTGTACAACCTCTCATGTCTAGTACCAATCACTTTGGTCGAAGTGATGCTAGACCCCCTGGGGAAAATAAGCACCTGCCCATCACGGAACAAGACCTCATAGCCCTTCTTGTCAATAGTAGAAACTGACACTAAGTTCTTCTTCAAGCCCGGAACATATAGAACCTCTATCAAAGTCATGGGAGGCAAAGACTCCCTCTGAAATGAAATAGTCCCGCTACCAACCACCTTGACCTCCCGGTTATCTCCAAGCACTACCTCAACATTTCCCAACTCTGTGACGTCTGTCAAGTGCTCACGAACCCCTGTCATATGACGAGAGGCACCACTGTCAATATACCAAGTATCTGTATGAGTAGTCCTCGTGGATAGACACACAATCAAGGAAAATCCCTTGTCAAACTTGGTGGAAAACTCTTCCACCTCTGCTAAAGCTGTTGTTTGTTTCTTCTTCTTGTTCAGACACTGACCTGCATAGTGCCCAAACTTATGGCATGCAAAGCACTTGACTTTGCTCATGTCTTTCTTCCCTTCACCCTTGGGCTTGTTTCCTCCCTTTGGACCCTTTTTGAACTTCTTCTTGCTAGTGGTAGCAAGAACCACATTCTCCTCCTCATGACCTGTAGATGAACTGCCATGTACATAACCTCTCTGGGTCTCCTCCTGAACAAAGTCATCCCAAAGACGTTCCCCGTTGGGAAGATTCTCCCTAGCAACAATGCCCTCCACAAAAACAACCCATTGTTTGGAAACTCCATTCAATGTTGTTCTCACAAGCTCACTGTCAGCTATGGCCTCTCCCACAGCTCCAAGCTCATCCCTCACCTGTGTCAATCTAGTAAGGTTTGTGACCACATTTTCAGCCTTGGTCATTTTTATGCTCTTTAGTTTTTCCCTCAAAACCATTTTCCAGTTCTCATTTGTACTCTGGTACAATTTAGTCAAAGACTCCCACATCTCATAGGCATTTGCCTTCCCCGTCAAGTGAGGAATCAAATGGTCCTTGATGGCATCAAGAATAATCCTCTTAGCCTTGATACTCTTCTTAGTGTAAGTTGCAAGAAGAGTAGCACCAATAGGTATCACAACAGGATGAGTTGTGGTATTTTCCACAATGTCCCACAACTCGTTTTCTTGCAAAAGCAAGATCATCCTCTCCTTCCATGCACCAAAATTTGCTGCCCCATCAAGTCTGTCCTCAACTCTCAAACCTGTAGCCATTGACCATATTCTGCTGAAAATGATAAATTCAAAATTCTGCCCTGTGAAGTGACTGCTGTCCCAACTTTCTGACTGCAGAAATTTCTGCTTCCTTTCAACTCAGCTCTGATACCATATAAAATTTTCAGACCCCAACCCAGTTTCATTCTCGCTGATTTTTCAGCCAATGTTTAATGCCCAAACCCAGTTTTATATCAACAAATAAAACTTAGCAAAAAATTAATTTCAGAACTGAAACATGAGGATTCTGAAGATCGTTTATAACGCAGAAATAAAATATCAATAGCATATAAAACTCAGAAAATTAATGACACAGATATTTTCATTCTAACATCAACCCTGGAAAAACCCACAAGAGGAAAACCAGTGAGAGAAGGCTTTTTATTATTTATGGGCTTTTGAGAAATTCTTTTACAGCATATTCATCTTCAGAAATTTTACAAACTTATCTGGACATTCCTGTAGCTTGCTCCTCGATTTCTGAACCAAAAATCCGTACCACTGTACGGCTGTCACAGCATTAAATGTTGTACGAACTATCCTCGTTTTGCGTGCCAAATCTTTGTTGCAACTGTACGGAAAACCCAGCTGTGCAAATGTCGTGAAAAACATGCCCAAAATTGATGGCAGTACGACCCTTGTTTTCTGTGCAAGTTCGTACGAACTGTATGGATTTCCTTTACCCAGAAAATTGTGCCCAACACCTTCCTCGATTTCTGTGCCTCAAAAGTATTGTACAACAACCTTGGAATGCATGCCAATATTTCCAGAAATCCGTGTTGTTGTTCTCCTCAATTTTTGTGCACAATAAATGTTGTACAACCCCTCAAATCCGTACTGCATGGACTGATATTTAATGTTGTTTGTTGCCTCGTAATCCGTGCCTATTGTTTTCCTTGGGATGCATGCCTCTCCTACAAATGTTGTCTCTCTTCTCAAAGATCGGCCTTTCTCTTATCATTTTTTCTCTCTCAACAAAAATGCATCAACCCAAAGATCGATGCGCCCTCCAACCCTAATCGACCTCATGAGGTAGGTGAGGAGTTTTCTAATCCAATGGCTGAGATTAGATTAGATGAGTGGCTAAGATTTTATGTCTCTTCATTCACCCTCACTAATGTCATAAAGTCACATTTTAATTTGCATCTCACAAATTAAATGACTAGGGCCCACATTAGGCACTTTCTCACCCCTTAGGCGCCTAGGGATGAGAAACACTTGCCTAGGTACTTTATTCAATTAAAAATTTATCAAAGGATGTCTGATAGGCCCGTCCAAATGCCATGGGTGTCATATGTTGCTCATGTCGTTGAGTGATGCTTACACTATGAAGGAGGATCAGGAGTTCAAATTTGCACGTACATGCACATCTTTCAACTTTCCATGTCTTCAGCCTGGGCACCTCTAGATGTTCTTTCTGAAATAGTTATCCACCAGTGGGGGGATAATAGATCCTTTGGAGAATGTTGAGGGGCTATTACTCTACTAGTATCGAGGTTGTCCCCATCAATTGAGGGAGGTCGTTTGGCACTTCTAGGAGAACATTGGAGGTCTTGATCACATGGCTCCATTCACGAGACCCCTGTAACACACGTGGACATGACTTTGAGGTCATTAATGATGGGACATTTCACCTTCCATGAAGAACGTTGGACCTTTTCTTCAAGACATTGCACTTGGAGAGATGATGTGGCACCTTTCCATGCATGATGGAACCCTTTGATGATGGGATGTTTCACTTGGATTATAAAACATTGCACCTTTTGATGATAGGACACTCGATGTGACACTTGGGCTCTGTTCACCACCTATTTCAACTAGGGGGTCAACTCCATGTACCATGAAGATATGCACTTGATGGTGCTACCAAGTTGAAGACTTGTTGGTTCTACAAGGCAGTTTTGGCCTTCAACACTTATTTTTGTAATTGGAATTTCTGCTCCCCTGCGTGGGATAATAATGTAATGGGTCTGCATGGATCATAGTTTAGGTCAGTTGCCTAGGACTTTATCATTAGAGTATTCATTTCATCGAGTGTTTTTTTTCCTCAGGTTATTAATTTGGCCTAATCAGCCTTATTAATTTCCCTTGAGTTTTTCACTCCCACAATAAATCCTCCAAAGTGGTGAAAGGCGTTCTAATGGTCGAGCCCTATGGTAGCTAGTGTCTAGGAATATTGTAAATGACCATGCTAGACATCTCCTAGAGTCTTGCAGAATTCCATCGAGTCGAAAGTATTTTTTTTAATTTTTTAAAATTACCTAGTTAATGGTAATTTTAATTAATTTTTGATAAAAAATGTAAAAACTAGGTCCTTGGGATTTTGATAGGGGTATTTGTGCTCAAAAGAAATGGAATGAGACCCCCTACACCCTTGGGCCAAGTTTCATCTCAATTGGACAAGTTTTGCTAGGTGTTTGTCCATGAGGAGTCTAAGTCAGTCTAAAACAACAATTTAATTGCTTGATTTAACATAGTCAAAATGTCATTTTTTTGTAATATGAGCAAAATGGTTAGAGAAAAGGTGGGAAATGATGCCTAAACCCCTTCCTAAACTACCCAAACCCTTTCGTAACCTTAATCCACCCCTTCCACTTAGCCATCACATCATAAAGTCATCCCCCCTAGGGAAGTTGTGCTCCCCTTGAGGAAGAAACCATGGTAAACTAAAAAATTAAGTGGTGGGGCCTTCTCTCTCCCTAAGTGCGCCCTCCTAGTGACTCCATCTCATGATATGACTTGTCAAAAGTGGATGCCAACTCACATCCCACTAAGTACCAAAACCCTAACTTTCCAAAACCCTAAGAAGTGCGCCCCCCTCCTTGAGATGCTTAATATTGCTTGAGGATTGGCACTTGGAAAGCATCCAAGAGGGGTAGCTCTTGCTTCCCAAGTATAAATGAAGGCCCTCCCCTCCTCATTTCACATCTATTCTTTGCCTACTGTTACTATGCTCAAATGTCTCCCATCTCTCCCATTATTTTCTCTTCCTCATTCTTGCTCAAGATTTTTGGAGAGAAGCTTGTTGCAAGTATTTGCAGCAATCTTCTACTATCAATAATAAAGGAAAGTTTTGGAGGCATATGGTGTGTTGAGAGTATTCTTGGTGCATCAAAATATTGGAGGTGACTTGGTATTGGTTTCTTTGTGCATGCATTTGTTTCAAGTATTAGAGTAGAGATCCCAAGCAAAGTATTTTGCTTGGGTAGATTTGCAATGGTATCATTGTAGATCTATATGAGTATATTTTAGACTAGCAAAGTATTTTGTTTCCTCTAATATGTCTACTCACCCCTTTGCTCTATCTTGTAGCTTGCTCACAATTATTTGCAGGTCATTTCTAGGATTGGAGCAGCTTGTTTCAGATCTGGAAACTAGCTTATCTCATCCATTTTCACCTTCCAAATTTTCTGCAATATATTTTTGTTCTTTTCCATTCATTTTTTGAGTATTCTAACACATAGAATAGGTCATTTTAATCATATTTGTTTGCTGAAATTTTCTGCAAAAAAATTATTTGTAACATAAATTTTCTTGAGTTTGTGTCACTTTTGCAGCATTTCCAGCAAGTTTTTGCTGGCTGGTTTTTTGCAGGTTGATGACAAAAAGAGAGATCTACAACCCATTTGGGGCATCTACAAGCTAAGGATCAACCTCCCAAGTTGGGGTAACAAATACTCACTTCTTTCTTTCTCTATTTCTCATTGTAAGCAAGCCCCAAGGGCTTGCATTTCTCAAAGTTCTGTAAATTTCTGCGTTTTTCTTTTCTTAGTTTGCCTACACCAACCATCCTAAAATGTAAGGCTATTTTTAAGCATTTTATTTCAGCGTTATTTACTTTACTTGTTTTCCCCACTTGTCCTTAAGACAAGGTTGTGTGGCTAGTATAAGTTTTATTTCAAGTTATTTATTTATTTACCCACTTGTGCACAAAACCGGAAGGCTTTGTCCTCCATCTTGTGCACTTGTTGTGGTTGTATAGTTTAGATTCCTTTCAAGACATTTCATTCATTATTTGTTTGCCTACACCTAAAATAGTTTTTTGAAATATTCTAGGTTGTAAAGTTTGGGAAAAACCTCCTGGTTTTGGTGTTGGACTTTCGTCAAACAGTTTGCATGCGTCTGTATTTTATGGCTGTAGGTGAAATTCTAATGGATAGCAAGTTGTCTCTTGTTTTATTTGTTGTTATGTTGGTTTTCTGACCCCTTATACCTCCCCAATGAAGTGCCAATGATAGTATTTTAATATTGAGCCAAACCCACCAAATAATGATGCATACAACCACTTTTAAAAGAGCCAAAATACCCAAATGCAGACTGATTTAATGAAATAACAATGGCTGAGTTTATTATTGTCAAATTGGAGTACAATACCTCTCAAGAACGATGAAGAGCTCTGCTGTGATAATATGGAATCCTCACAGCTCTCACAGCCTCCCGAAAAAGACCCCAAACTGTCCCCCACGAGTTGATGAAGGGGCGACTCTTGCAATGAACGTTTGTTGTTTGATTTGGAGTGGAATGGCAGCCCCAATTCCACGCTTATCCTCTCTGCAATGCTCAGTACAGCCAGCAAATGGGAGGTCGACTCACCTCAGCCTCTCCCTTAACACTCCACGCAGTAGGAAAGGGGACACACAGCTCCTGCAGAAGTGAACACGGCCAGCACCATGGGGATACACAGCCACAAAGAGATCGACCAGCAAGGACAGCCAACTCATGTACACGCCCAGCCCAAGCCACACGATTTTGATGATGTAAATTTCACCCACAAGAGACAATACACTGCCAGGAAGAAGAGGACGCGCCCAGCTCCAAGGAGAATACCCAACACTGCCCATGTGCCAAAGAAAATGCCCTCTTTCTTCTTCAATCTGCAAATGAAAGTCGTCTCCCAAAAACCTCTTCGAAAACACAATGCCAATACCTGCAAATGAAAAGCCTGAATGGCTTCTCCGATCTTCAGCTAGGAAGGTATTGTTTCAACCTCGAAACCGAATTTTCTCTCCAAGGATTTCGAAACCCTCGTCTCAAGCTCGCAAGCTTCCTCCAAAACAATTTTCTCAAAATGAATAGTCAATAATCAGCTTTCCAACCCTCGCTTGTCCTTTTATTCCTTCACTTTTCTTTTTCTCCATTAAAATATTCATTTAATTAATAATTGGAGAGAAATACCCTCAAAGAGGGGTTTAATATTAATAAACTCACTTTTCCTAAGTTTTCACTTTATAATTTGAAAGTGACTTTACCAATATCATTTCCCTAACTCATCCGTCTAATGGTTTACGGGAAACTGTATAAACCATCACGGTATCCCGACTGCCTAGGAAAAACGGGACATTACATTTTTGGCCAAACCAACCATCCTAAATCGTAAGGCTAGGTAGATGTTAAATGGTTATTGCTTCTATTTGTTCATGCTTTATGGTTTAAATCTTTAGATCTTAGAAGTTAATCATATAATGTTTGCTTAAGCCCATGGAGGCATAATCATTTATTTGTCTATTCTATTTTTACTTTCAAATCTTTGCAAGCTATTCCATTTCAAGTACTTTACTCTTTCAAGCTATTTTACTTTCAAGTACTTCTAGTTTCTTGCAATTTACTTTTGTCAAGCATTTTTATTTCACTTGCAAGAACTTTACTTTCAAGCACTCTACATTGCAATCACTTAACTTAACTTAACTCAATCAACTTAAGGTTCAATTTATCTTAGGATCTTTAGGACCTTAATCAAACAAGTTTAATTAGAGCACCTCTAACTGTCCCAACTTTGCTGTCAAAAAAGGGACTTAAGGAAAGAGCTTGGGGTGCTAGATCAAGGATGGTCTCACGGCACTAGGTGTCCCCCTTGCCTGAGTACTTTTGTTCCCCAGATTGACCTATGGAGCTAGGGTGGGGCCTTGTTTTCCTCACTTATTGAGAACCCAACAGTCTTTTTGGTATAAGCGGGGAGAGTTCTAGGGAAGTCACATAATTTTAGGATTCACACTTCACCTAAACAACTCAGTTAATCCTAAAATACATCCACTTCAACCTTGGGCTAATTTCATTATCTATTTCATGGTTTATGCTTTATAATTTTGCAAGCACATTTCACTTCCATTTACTTTACATGCAATTTTATTAAGCAATTTGTGGATGTTAACTAAGTGAACTTAGAAGTTGCACATTGCTTGCCCTTGGTGGCTTTACTTGCTTACTCTTGTCCATCTAAAGTTGCACACTTGCCCTTGGAGGCTTTCTTTTAAGTGTTTTCATCTGATTTGAAGTTGTGTATTGAATCATTGGCTTAACCCCTTCAAGTTGCGCATCTTGTGGAGGCAACTTCATTGTTTGGGTTTGATTATTGTGTTTTGGAGCCAGTGAAACAACCCCTTGAAGTTGCGCATCTTGTGGAGGCACTTCATTGTTTGGGTTGTTGGATTGTTGTGTTGTGGTTATCATCTCTTGAGCAATCTTTCTTTTCCCTGCACAATCAAGTTAGTTCAAGTTAGCTTCAAGTTAGTGCTTGTTTCATTTCTTGTTCATAATTGTATCTTCTTGTATCTCTTAATTATCTTTGCATCTTAACTTTGTAGATAGTTGTTTATTTCATTCACTTGTATCAAGTAATTATTTTGTATCTAATTGTAATCCTTTGTAAAGTCTAATCTCTTTAACTTTAGTTGACCCCTTTCCCAACCTTAGGCACTAGTCTTAGTTGACTTAGGGAAAAGATTGTTTTTCATTGAAGTTTTGCATTTTGCATTGTTTGCCTTTCATATAGGCTAGACTCCCCCAAACCTTTAACTAATTAAAACCAACTCCTAGAATTAACCTTTAATCTCACATAGTAACTAAGGTCTACCCCCCTTGGCTTCCCTAGGAGTAAGCCTAGACGGAAGAAGTTCGAGTCGAGGTGACAGTGGGCTTGAACTTAGGCATTGTGTCTCCAAGGACACACTAAGTGGATTGGACTTAGTCCACGTTAGCAAGTGTGTATAAGGATGGCAACAAGCTCCTTGGAGATGACATGGCACTGTTTTGATGACGTCACACCTTTTGGAGGCTTGAGACACCTTTTGGAGATGAAACGTTGCACCCTTTCATGGCAACGTTTCACCTTTTGAGCATCTTTTCACTTTTTTGGAGTGAATCATCCCCTTTTGAGGCCACAAGTGCCACACAAGTGAGCTCTAGGGCACTTATGAGCTTAGTCACCTGATTCGTGTTCGTGTTCGAATTCGGCGAGCTTGAAATTTGACAAAAAATAGACAGTAAAAATTTTTGGGATAAAATTCGGCATTAAGTTCAGCAGACTACAAAATTTGAAAAATAAAAAATATATATAATAAAATTCAATACTCTCACTATAACACATGTATGATAGAAATGAAAATAGGATGCGAACATGATTAATCTTTAAACGTATATTTAAAAAACACATCATTTTTTTCAAAATCTAAAAATATGTTAATGAAGGTTATGAAAGTTTTAAACATAACATTAAATACATATAATTTTTTGTGTTCTCAATTTTATAAAGTATTTTTAATTTATTTTGTTTTAAAACTTATATATAAATTCTTTTTCGTTTCATAGTAAAAATACCCAATCAATATTTTAAATCTAACACAACACAAATATTCAAAAAGATATTTGAAATACTAGTGAATCTATACTTTTCAAAAATATTCATTTGAAGTAAAATATGAAAAAAAAATTGTTGTTAATATAAAACTATTTAAAGCTAATAAAGTAATAGCAGTGAACAAAGATTTCATATTCCATTTCTATATACTCCCATAGGCATGTATAATAAGATTCAAGTATTAATTAATTACCTTTAAAAAATAAAAAATACAATTTGGAAACAAACTATTCTCTATATATATGAAAATTATATATTTAATAAAAAATATTTTATTATAATTTCTTTATATCAAATTATATTGAGAATTTTGAAATGTTTCAATATTTTAAATAAACACTTTTATTTTTGAAAGATAAATATATGTAATTTGAAAATATAAAAATGAAAAATAATCATTATAAATTAGAGAAATAAAATAATAAAATATAATATAACTGAACTTGGTGACTCACTAACAAACATTGTAAAATATTAAAAATTATTAGTAATTGACAATGGAGGGCAAGGGCGATGGCGAGGGCGAGGGCAATGTTGGTGGCGGGCAAAGATTTGCAAGTCGAATGGAGCACGGTAGCAGGGGGAAGAGAATTGAAATGAAGCTGGGTGGCGGGTTGTACCTTCTAATTCACGGGTTGTGCATTTTTAAATTTTTTTTAACCATACCGGCGTGAACGTCATCGAACCCTGGCGAATTTTGACGAATTTGGGCGGCTTAGCCTTCAAGTACGGATTCGAGTTCGACATTAAATTCGGCTTGAAGTTCGGCGAATTTCATCGAATAAATTCGGGATCCGATAAAAATCGACGAATTTCGAATTTGATGCTTGAAAATTGCCGAACCCGGTGACTAAGCTTATGAGTGGGACGATTTCACTTTTGAACTAGGTTACTTCATCTTGGAGTCATCGTTGGGGCTCTTAGAGACCTATCCACTCATGTTTCATGGATTTTTTTATGTATTGTTGCCATATCTCTACGGTTTATGAGAGATAAAGGCATTATTTTATGATTTCAGGGCTTGTGTTGTGGGAGAAGGGTGCTAAATCTCTCATAATAATAAGAGAAGCACTTCTCACTTTCAAATCATTGCTACCTGTAGAGATATATCACTCTTGTCTATTTCTACTTGTTCTCTTTCATGAAGAATGCTATGGATGGTTAACTAAGGCGATTTCTTTGGCAACTTTGCTTGTGAATCTCTTATTACTTGGATGACGTGGAAATTAGGGTTTTGATGGATGAAAGATGTTTTGAGTAAGTGTTCTATTTTCATCTTGTCGTTTTGTTTAATCATGCAATTTCAGATTGATGTTGTTTCTCTAGTGGTGGTTTTTCATCCTCTTGGATCATTTTTGAACAAACCATCTTGTCAAATCCTTGGAAGGTTTACCGGTGGAGCAATCTTCCCTTGTATCATCCCCCAACATTTTAGGAGGATTGCCTAGGGTTAGTAGTGGAAAACCTCTAAGCCTCACCCTAAAATAATCCACTCCATTCTCTCAAAGAAAGATCTCTTTTTGACCCCATATGCCCAAAATAGTAAGCACTAGTCTTTTTCTCCATAATAGTCAATCATTATTGCTGAAATTTACTACTTTAGGATTAGGTTTAGGATTTATTTGCTGCAAAATTTCATTTTCAGCCATACAAACCAAGATGTCTAGGGTATTTAAATACTATTGACCTAAACTTTACTGCTGAAACCCTACATTAGTTTTCTGAAGTGTTACTACAACCATCTAAGACAAAACGTCTAGGGTTTTAGGGCTGATTTTCAC
Organism: Picea engelmannii; assembly: GCA_009831015.1. Classification (NCBI taxonomy): domain Eukaryota; kingdom Viridiplantae; phylum Streptophyta; class Pinopsida; order Pinales; family Pinaceae; genus Picea; species Picea engelmannii. The sequence goes on along the minus strand of ML776553.1, from coordinate 4,076,250 downwards.
TGCTGATTTTTCCGATTTTGTTGTTAAATAAAACCCCAATTTAACCTAGTATTTAGCCCTATATTTTACTGGATCATTTCATGATCAATGGGCTATCATTTTACTATTGAAAAGTGAATATTTTACTGTTGTCGTTAAATTACTATTGCTGAAAATTGATTATTTTACTGTTGTACATCAATTACTGTAGGAAATTACATGTTTCACTGCTGAAATAATCTCTATATTTTTAGAGATCATTTAAATTACTGCTGTAATATATTTATTTGCTGCTGTTATCACTTTATTTACTACTGTTATTTTACATATCACTGTCATAAGTTTTGTCTCAACCTTAGACATTTTATTTATTTCTAGTGTTTGGGGACCCTACTAAACTCGTACTTGACTTGGAAAGCCTCTCTTCTAGGCTTAAATCCTCTACACTCCAAATCTGAAAATTGTCTTATCCCACCACCTCTTGTTCACTTTGTTTATCCTTATCTTGGCGGTAGTGTGAGTAGTCACCCCAGGGGGGCCTATACTTTATTGTGTCTTGCCTAGGGATTTTTGGAGGCTATTGGGGGAGCCTCCCTTGTGTTGGGATATTATTCCTTCACTAAAGAGAGGGAAGTTGTTGCCTAGGTGACAGTGGCCACAACTTCCATGTTCTACTTGTCTTAGTGCCTTGTGAAGGCTTTGCACATGGTGTTGTGTGGTAACAAGACTTAAACATGTAGATCAAGTAACTCAACACACGAGTACTCAACAGATTTGCAAAAACACAAGATTCATTAACTAGAAAAAAACAAATGTACAGTAGACTTACAATAGAGGACAGATCAGCCTTCAATGACTTCAGATCTCATACTATATAGCACAATGAAATATCCCTGATCCGGATGATCAAGATATTTGCTGCAAATCTGATACACTGGGGGTTTCTGGATGCGTTTTAGGGTTTGATGTAGATTGTCTTGTTTAAAGTGTTTGCATGTCAGTTATTATTGTTGCATGTAA
>ML776553.1:4021473-4057466 GCA_009831015.1 Picea engelmannii | reverse complement strand
TGTGGTAGTGAACCACTGGATTGTAGTTATGTACTACTATGAATAGACACAGGTGTGTTCTATCCTTGTTCTAATTGACTTGAAGACTATCAACAATTTATTGGAGATAATGATCATTTAGATGAATGATGAACAGAGATTTTCCAAACTGAAAACAGTTAAGAGCTCTTACTCCTCTTGTATCACTCTATGGTGAGAGTGACTTATCCAGCATCATATCTAATTACTCAGATGAAGGATGGTTTCGAGAATTGATGCAGCTAATGGTGATGGTGATGCTCATGATCTAGTCATGAAATAGTCTAGATGACTATATTGATGCTATCGGGTAAATGGTATATTTTGTACTCAAGTCCATTACCTATAAATACCTCTCTAGCTAGGAGGGAGTGTTAATATTATGGTAGCTGCGGGAGGTATTTACCTCCACGTGTGAACCTAACGAGAATAGAAGACTCCGGGAAGCAAGAGAAACCCTAATGAGTTGACTAATAACCCTAAAAGCCTTGTCGACTCAAGAAGATAATTTATATTAGGCTATTAGCCTCCAAGAGAAGAAGTCGGCCAGAAATAATAATAATATACTGAACAGACACTTATCCAGAAGGAGAAGTCGGCCCCAGCAAAACAGGCAGATCTACTATAAATACAGGGCGCCAGTGCTCAATTGCAGCATCTCAGAATTGCAATTTTCCCAGTTGGTGCGCACTGCAGTTGCAGTCTTGTGCGCAGGTTTGAAGGAGAGTTGCAGCTGCAGCTGCAGCAGCAGCAAGTTTTCAGTTTTGGCTTGAATATCTCTTGGCTAGGGTTTGGACTATCTGATCAGCCTTTTGTGATGCGTTATCCTTGGGGAAAGGTGCGCTACTCTTTGTTTGGCTATCTAGCCTAGGGTTTGCTTCCGGAGGAATTCTCAATCAAGGTTAAGGTGCTCGGAGGGAGGTTTCGGCCTATGGTTGGGTGACGAAGGTATCGTCAATGGTAAAACGAGCACACCATCTTCTATATTCTAACACGGAGGGCTAGGGTTTCTACTGCAAGAAAGAATGGCTACCAGTATGAGGGTAGAAGACAGGCTGGAAGGATCTGGAAACTTCAGATCTTGGAAGCATAGGTTGCAGATGATTTTAGACGAGAATGATCTCCTAGAACATGTTACAGTGGATGTACCAGAACCAGAGGAAGAAGAGCAAAAGACCAAGCACAAGAAGAATGAAAAGAAAGCAAAGAGAATCGTGTCAGGTTCAGTAAAGGATCACTTGATCCCTCATATATCCGAACTACAGACAGCAAGGCAAATGTATGAAGCACTCTGCAGATTATATGAAAGCAAAGACATTAGCCAGAATCTTGCCTTAAGAAAACAGCTTCGTAATATGAAGATGGAAAACTCAGAATCTGTCTCATCCTATCTTATGAGAGTTTCTCAGATCAGAGATCAACTTGCAGCTATTGGAGATGTCATTAGTGACAAAGAGCTTGTATCCACAACCCTAAATGGGTTTCCAACATTTTGGATTGCTCTTGTACAAGGAGTGTGTGCAAGAAGCAAGTTACCCAAGTTTGATAAGTTATGGGCAGATTGCACACACTAAGAATCTAGACTTGCAGACCAACAGAAGAGATTAATTGTTGACGAAGAGGAAGCTCTTGCAGTTCAAAAGAACAGAAGAAGCTCCTTCAAGAAGAACAATAAAGAAGCTAACTCTGTAAGAGTTCCAGATAAGAAGAAAGACGTCTCAAAGATCAGATGCTACAACTGTCAAAAGTTGGGACACTTTTCCTATGACTGTCCTCAAGGAAAAGAGAAGAGAAAGCATCAAACACATGTGGCAAAGGAAGAGGAATCTCCTCTCTCAAAGAAAGCTTTAGTAGAAATTGAGGATTATGTACTTTAAGTTGAAGATAGTTGATCTGAAGAAAGATAGCAAATGGTGGAGTTCGTGAAGCCTCCCCACACAAAAACAAAAGATAAGTATTCATGTTTATTTTTTAGTATCTTGTTTACTTTAATACTTTATCATTACAAGTTAGATTTTTGCGAGAAAGTTAATCAACCTCATTTTATTTCAGTGTCTATGCAGATTTATGAAGGAAGTATCAAAGAAGAGAATAAAGAAAGAGATAAAATATTTATTTCAGGTATGATCACTCATGAGAGTGACAAAGGTATGTGTTTAGCTATGATAGTAAAGAAAAATTTGGTAATTTCATAGCTAGAGTGAAAAAAGAGTTCAAAACTCTTATTCATGATTAGGGTTTCAGATGTGTACATGGTTGAACAAGTTTTGCTTAAGAAAAGATGTCTACTACTTTGATAGAAATCATGATATAGTTTTATTTGATTATTGCTTATTGTTACTGACTGATTGGCTAAGTGACATATCTCAAAAAGCATATTGTAAGTAAGTTTACAGGTCTCGAAAGAAAGAACTTATGCCTTGACTTGCAGAAGTTAGACAGCATGAGAAGGACTTATGATATGGTAACAGTCACTAAAGACTAGACAATATCCAGTATTTATATAGGAGCAGGAGGCTCCTAAAGATGCAGAACATAAATGTTCAAGATGAAGAGAAAGATGGATAATCAGATATAGTTGATGAGATGCAAGTAACTGCAGGTTGCCCCAGTACCGTTCTTATAGATGCAGAGGGAGCAGGTTGATCCAACATGAAGTCAGAAAGAAAGAAATGTTCAAGAAGGCACCCAGTATATTACGGAAGAGACCTTCGTAGAGAAGGAATGAGCAATCCCATAGGTAGACCTTCATAGAGAAGGAAAGAGAAGAGACCTTCGTAGAGAAGGAAGAGACCTTCATAGAGAAGGGGAATGAGAAATTTTCCAAGGTTGGCCTCTGTCCAAGTGTTGAGTTTTGGATACTCTAGGGACATGCTAGATACCCTCGTAGAGAGGGGTGTGACCACCCTCGTAGAGAGGAGTGTGGATGTTTCTCCAAGGGTCAGCGGGCAGATACTCTCCTCTGGCCAAAGATTAGCCTGGAACACAAACCTTGACCATGTTGAATGGTTAGTTGGCTCTTGAGGTTTGTGTCGTGATCCTGCGTGGATCATGGAAAGAGAGTCTAGTCTTGCCCAGGCTAGCATCTTAGCTTCTCTAGTTCATGTGGGATGACTAGGAGTGAAGCTATGGAAGTAGTCCCCCCCAGTGAATGGGTGAGATAGATGACTACAAGAGAAGGGAGAACATAAAAGGAATGGCAAAATGCATAAGATATCTTTTGTGTGAAGATAAGAAAGAGTATCTTCTGCGTGAAGATGAAAGAAAGAAAGAGTATCTTCTGCGCGAAGATAAAGAGAACAAAACTTTTGATGATTTATAGATATGCCAGTCAGTGATCGTGATGCCAGATGACCAAGTGGATTATATTGATGCCTCCTGTTACCCAGTTGATGATGTTGATGATGTTACCCAGTTGATGATGTTGATGTTGTTACCCAGTTGAAGTTATTGTTCAGTCGATGGTGACATCCAGTGACCTGTCAAAAGATAAAGAATACCCTTCTTGTTAAGGGGGAGTGTTGAAATATTGTAACTGCAAAGAGTATTCTATTTATTATTCATTTATTATTCATTAGATCAATCACCTTTTGTGGATTGATCATGTCGGGCATTGTAATTGACCAAATCCCCTTTTGCGGATTGGTCAAACCCTAATTGTAATATGCAAATTAAGAAGTCGACCCCCAGGCAAATTAAAGTGGTTCTAACCACCCAAAAAGAAAAGTCGGCCTTGCCAGTGAAGAGACAACTCCTTTCAACACTTGCCAGTGAAGAGACACCTCCTTTCAGCACTTGCCAGTTTGTATAAATAAAGGAAGCCAGCCACTCATCTGTTCACTCACTCATTCGATCATCCAAAGCGCAAGTTTGGTAGCTACAGTTGGAGAAGAAGGAAGAGAGAGAGGCGCATTACTTGGGAGAGGATATTCTCTAGTGTTTGGATTATTGTCTCGGCATTGTATTGGCTATCTATATTAAGGAAGTTTTGTTGGGTTTTCTTCCCCGTGAGGGTTTCCCGGGATAAATGTTGTGTATCTTGTGATTGTGTTTCTCTCAGTGATCCTATCTGTGCTATGGTTATCTAGTAAATTGAAAAGTAACCTAATAATAGCTTAAAATTTAACATTGCAAGGGAGTGTAAATGTATATTGTAATTTCATTGTAAATCTGGACCGTTCATTATAAGGTCGCAGATCTAACGGTAGAAGTTATGTTAGGGTTTTCAAAGTTGTTGTTACCTAATATTACAACTCATAATTGCAGACTTCAAATGAAACAATGCCACTGTTTGTTAGGTTTGAATGTTATTGGAGTGAACTGGGAGTGCTCATCAACAATGCCATGTGGAGATGTCTAATCAGATTGTCCACAAGTTACTATTGCAGAGTACAACTGTAGGATCAAGCAAGCATCAAGACTTTGAGAAAAAAACCGACCGGTTCGGGCAAAAAAAACGGTTCCGTACGGAACCGGTCAAAAGCGGTTTGGAGGGGCGGTTCGGACCGGTGGGGTCTGTGAACCAGTCGAACCGGTCGGTTTTACCAATTTTGGTCTGGTTCTGGTAACTATGCTTCATATAGCTCCGATCATTACAATATATCATGGTTGAATTCAGTACTTTTGTTTCCTGCTAGCTCATGACATCGTGGCAAAGCTCAAACTGAAACATATCCAAGTAGCACTTCTTCTGTCATCATGAGAGTTTGTCATGGATTAGCAATCCATCATCCTGGATTTCTGAGTAACCATTATGATACACTATCTCTGTCATAGAAAGTTTTTCATCACGCTTCTGTTGTATATGAGATACTTTGCATCAAGTTGTTTGAATCCATACAAGGTCTTCTTATATCTGCATACATGGGTCTCTTTCTAGTATAAGCTTCTTTTTCAATTCGCTTTATTTGGGAAGAATAGTCTTTTACATGTAATTTCAAATCCATGGATACTGCAGGAGACACATCTGATTTACTAGAACGAGCTATCATCATAGTCTTCTCCCTCCTTCTCGAAGAACCTCTGAATCTCCCAATGTTTCCATTCATAAGTCTTTTTCACATTTTCTTGCATACATTGTTCTTTATCATAACTTCCACTTCTTCTACTTGATTGCTTCTAGTGGGTTCAAACCAAGTTGGTAGTCATGTGATTCTCGGTATAATAACTAGTTGTTCTCGCTTTCCTTTCTTTCTTGGAATCTTCATGTTCTTCCTCATGTTTCTCTTTAGCTCTTGGGTCCATGGAGTCTTCTATAGATTCCATGCCCTAAAGATTCCAACTTCTTCCTTTCATCATAGGATCATGGATGTAGATGGACAACTAAGGATACTTTTAAGGCTTCTTTTCGAAGAAGACTTCTTCTAGAGTCAAACTGAACACGTGTTGCTTATCATGGTTGCTACTTTCAGATACTTCATAATCCTCAATGGATTATATCATCTAGGATTAACTCCCTCCTAATACTTGCTTCATGCATGAATGCATGCTCTTCTTTTGGAATTTTGTAATCAACTACCTCCATCTAAGAGATTCCACGCTTTCGTCTGCATCCTTATTTCCTTCTGCAAAGTGTCACAAGCCTTTTTCTAATTTCCTCTTGATTGTTGACTTCTTTTTGTTTTGACTTCTTCTGGGTCTCTTCAAGTTTGATTCTTATTTCGGCTTATCTGGCAGTTGTTACTTATATAATAGCTTCCACAGGAATTGTTACCAAGGATTGTCAACGTACTTCATCTTTTCAGATACATTACTTGACTAGTAATCATCGTAATAGTAATCCTTATTTTGTTATTCTTCCATAGGTGTTGTTTCACTGACCATCTTATCTTCTAAGAAATAGATATACAGGAACTCTGTAAAGATGGTATATACAAGGACTATGTTACAGAAGAATATTGTCACCTTGACTAGAAGAAGAAATCTGCTTCATCTTGTTTGACTTTCTTTGAGAGTTCTATTTCTTCAGCGACTGTTGCTTCCTGTGTTTCCTTCCTTTTCTTTAACTCGAGACAGTTATTCTTGTAGTGACCATATTTTCGACAATTGAAGCATTGTATTTTTGACATATCCTTCTCTTGATTTGGTTTCTTCCTTGAGTCAAACTTCTTCTTATTCCTGAATTTCTTGAACTTTGTTGTGTAGGCTTGATCATCATCTTTCCTTCGGAATTTCTCTTTTGCGCTAATCCTTGATTCTTGTTGTGCACAACAAGTCCAAAGTTATTCAAATGTGAGATAGTCCTTTCTTGTGTTCATGTTTGCGGCAAATGCATCCCATGTCTTGGGAAGGCCATTGAGTACTATATTTACCAGTTCCTTTTCTGAAATGATTTCTTCAATAGCTTGCAGTTGATCTCTTAACTGAGAGATTCTTACCAAGTATGATGTTATGTTGTCATCATCATTTATTTTCATGTCACGGAGCTCATTCTTCAGACTCGTTACTTGTCCAATGTTTCTGACTGAGAAGAGGTTAGTTAGGGCATCGTACATCTTCCTAGATGAGTCAAGATGAGAGATGTAGGGTATCAAGTGGTCTTTTACAGAGTCTACTATGATACTTGTTATCCACCAGTTTGCACAAGCTAGATTTCTTGAAGAGCCGCCAAAGAATGAGCAAAGTGCTCATATATGCAGAGTTTAGAGTTCATCTGGTCTTGCAAAAGACCCCTTTTCCCCGCATTTCCACCATTGTAATAAATGACCTAAGTATGAGATATTGTAAAAGGCTATTGGCCACCTAAGAACAGGAGTGAGCACATACTTTGGAGTGTTTTTTTCTACTTGAAAATTATTTTTTCTGCTTGCCTTGGTGAGCGATCAAATAATTTCTAAGTTTTTTCACTCAGAAGACTAGCTCCAGAGCCGAAGTATGTACTGGCGATCAAGTCTTGGCATGGAAAATCCAATGTCTAGTGTCTAAATGTATATGAGCTCATATTAGGACATATTGATTGAGTCATGTGGAAATTGCGGCTAGGTTTGATAGGTTTTTTTTAAGTTTTCAGTGAATTAATTAAATTCCCGCAAAAATGGAATTTATTAATTCTAAGTCAATAAATTGTAAAAATATGGCATCAAACATTGTCAGATGCCATATTTACAGTCGTTTTCCAGTCCAGAGTATCATGTAAACCCCTATTTCTCATCTTTCGAGACGGAAAAGTGATTATTATCACTAAAAAGTCAAATGTACTCTAAAATTACAGAAAAGGGGTAATTAAATTAATCTCCTAAATTTTAGGAGAACTGAGGAACATGTTTGGAACATGTTTTTCTCATGTCCCCAATTGACTGGAAGCTTGGGCGAGTTGATCTGAGGTAAGGTCAACTTGGTTGAAGATGACATGGACTTGGGGGAGATCCCAATGTGGGAACTCGACCCCACATCTTAGATGGTGCATTCCTAGAGCATGGGCGCATTTCCCAATGGCCCACGCATTCCCTAACTACCCCTTCACTCCCCCTCACTCCCACTCTCACCTCACATCACTCGCCTTCCACTCCACATCACCTCCCTTTACCTTACACCACTCCACATCCACTACACCTATCTCTTGCGCATCTACCCATTGACTAGTGCGCAACTCCCTCATCACCCACGCCTTTCCTAAACCCTAAGCCTAACCCTAGCGCATATCTACCTAGGAATTGTCATCCTATTTGCTATATAAGAGAGGCGACCCCTCCTTCCTCACTAGTTAGAATTTGTGGGAAGAAGTATTGTATTGTATCATTGCTATTTGATTAAAGGAATAAAAGACTTTGGAGCTCTATGTGGTGTTTTGTGCAAATGTGTGGAGGATCTTGTCCCTTAATGGTGCTTTGAGTATGGTAAACTTATCTTGCATGCAACTATTACTTGTTCATTTGATAAGGTATTAGTAAACTAGTTTGTCTTGCTAATTCTTACTTTATCACATTTCAATCTATGAATTCATGTTGTTATTGTTTTAATTGCATGCTTTCAAGGTTTATGTGTAGGATATTTTAACGGTTTGCTTGCAAGGGTATTTTAAGTTTGCAGGGTCTCTACTTTGGAGGAGTGGAAGGTTCTTGCTTGAACCTCCAACATCTTCAATTGCATCCAGTGGAAGGATTCCCCTCTTCAATACATCATTTTGACTCCATCGCCCAAGTTCCTGGTTTCAAATTATCTCTTTCCCCTTCTCTCTCAAATTTATATAAAAAAGTTATCGTTCTCTTTGGTTTTTTGTTGCATGCAAGGATTTAGTTAATCTTAAAAGTATAAATCTGTTCTATATCAGTTGCATGCAGTCTCTAAAAGCTAGATCTAAAGTTTATAAGAGAATTTCATCTCTTTGCCAAGTTCTAGCTCAAATTTGTCTCTAATTAGCCTTCAATTTCCTAGTATTTTTTAGGCTTGTGGTAGGATAAATCTGCAAATTTTAGTTGTTGTTCTTTGCTGATTTTACATCAGTCTAAAAGATCCTAGGGAGGTTAGCTATCTAGCTATCACTCCTTAGTTATTTTTTCTTGTTTTAGCATAATTTAACTTAGCAATTTTTCTCAATTTTTTTGTGTTGACCAAAGACACTTTTAAAGTGTTTCTGGCCATCTTGTGCATTTGATTGTTTGCTGTTTTACCGCAGATATAACAGGTACAAGAGGAAGTTCTGCTGAAATTTTGAAGTTTAGCATCTTCCAAGACCCTCCCGGTGCTCCCAGGAGCTTTGTATTTCAGTTTATTTCTTAGAAAAAGCATTGTAAGCACTCGATCTCTCAAATATAAAGATCGAGTGCCTCAAAAAAGAAGTTAGTTTAATTTTGTAATAAAGTTAGAGAGCCAGAAAGCTCATCTTTAGTTGTTTCCCCTGCCCCTGGAAGGAAACTGGGGTCTTTTGTTTTTTTCTTCTTTTCGGGGTTGTGTCCCGTTTCATTGGTTTTATTTAGTTTTTCATGCATAAACAAGCTAAAATTAACTCATCTCATTAAATCGAAATTTTAAAATCAACTGCAATTCCTAGGTTTGCTTATTACTAGTTTCCCTTTTTTAACAAGATATTGGAATAAACCCAATTGTTCAAATCTGAGTATGCAAGCCCGTTGTCACGCTCAAGTGCTTTGGTGATCCAACAAAGATTTGAACAGTGCATGCCAGTATCACTAGGACAATCTCTAAGTGGCATTATTCATCTAAGACCTCTACCCTGTGTGGAGTGTGTCAAGTCAAGGGGGGGTAACTCGCCTCGTTGGACCTGCGGCACACTCGGCAAGTCTTAGATTGGTGAATAACGCACAAGGAGGCCACACTACACATTGCACACAAAGAGTGGGGACCCCGAGTTTAATCCCCACTTCATGGTCTCAAAACTTTTCTAATAACACCAAATCTCTTAATTAAAATACTCAAGATAAAATTAACGCGGCACTTTCATCACATCACACTTTATTGCTTTATCTGGCACTAGTCTTTCATGCTTATCTATTGTCATTTTATCTATTGATGCAAAGCTTATCTTTATGTTTATGTGATGATTGATGCTCATGGTTGGTTTCACAAGCGGTATCCTTTTTTAAACTTATGTTGTGTTGATATTATCTTGTTTTCAAAAAATATAAACTCCTAGAAATAAGTGCTTTTACTTTCTTAATTTAGAAAATCCTTAGATTATTTTTCATAGGGACTACCCCCCTTGGCTTCGCTAGGAGTTGGCCTAGACGGAGGAGTTGAGAATCAGGTGACAGCACCTTGACTCAAAACTTAGGACACACCAAGTGGATTGAAGGTTTCTTCCACGTTACCCCAGGTGTGTATTAGGACGACAACAATACTCATAGCATTGATGTCATTGTCCTTGAACTTCTCCATAACTGCAACGTTCTAAGGTTCCTTCTCTTTTCCTTCTTCAAACTGTGGTTCCACGATCTTTCCTTTCACAATATCTAACACTTTAATCTTGGCAAGGATGAGATCAATCCTTGTCTTCCATGCTCTGAAGTTAGAATCCCCTTCTAACTTGTTTTTTGACTTCATAGAGTAAGTCATGACTGCTTTTGACTTGGTCAACGTTTGATTTTGACCAAAAACTCAAACTTTGATGTCTTAGCTTGCTGAGAGTACCAGGAGGTGCGCTAGGCTATCCATAAATTAGGTCAGTCACTTCACTTAAGGTGCCTTAACAAGAGGGTTAGGGTTTCGTTGCTGCAACAAAACTTTGACTACAACTGCAACTGTAACTGAGCAAATCCCCCCAATCTATCTTCCAATGGTTAGACTGTCCGAAGATAGTGTGGGCCCATAACCTGTTAGAAAAATAGGTGTGCTCGTTTCACCATAGACAATATAGCAATATTGTCACCCAACCATAGGCCGAAGCCACCCCCGAGCACCTTAACCTTGACAGAGAGAATAATTCCAGAAGAAAACCCTAGAACTAATAGCCAATCAAGGTAGCATATCACTCTCCAGAGATAGCGCACAAGGTATAGAGTCCAAACCATAACCAAGAGAAAGTCCAATCCTAAAACCGAAAATACAAGTTGCAGTAGTTGCAGTTGCAGCTACTCTCCAGACTTGCGAAATTACTAAATTTCTACAATGCGCACTAAATTTCTGCAGTTGCGGTTGTGTGTGTCCAAATGAGCTCTGGCATCCTGTATTTATACTTCTCTTCCTTAGTTGTCTGGGCTGACTTCTCTTTCTAGAGGCTAAAAACTCAATATTAATTATTTTCTTTAGCCGACTTGTCTTCTAGGGTTATGTCCAATGCTTTAGGGTTTCTTCTTGCTTCCCGAAATATGATATTCTTGTCAAGGTTACACGCAGAGGTTTAATACCTCCCGCAGCTACCATAACATCAACAAGTTCCACAAGGCTAGTGCCCTATCTTTGGACTTTAATCTAAAGGTGCTAGTTTGTGTGGTAACAATTACTATGTCCCTCATAAGTGTTGGAAGGAGAAGCAAAAACTCTATATTGATGTCAGGTGGAGGCAGCAGCCCTTTAATGGATGCAACTAACTTTTTCATATGAGAATGAGTTATTATAACAAAAGAAAATCTACAAATGAATCTCACAATGCCTCATAAACCAGTATTAAACATGTCATAATAAATGCATTGTACCCAAGATACACGCTGTTCCAGTGTCAGAAAGACTTTAGGAAAAATGGCACAGTTAGTAGTAGATATAGGCCTAAGTTCTAACAGTCAATACAACATCAATGAGAAATAAACCTAATGAAACATACATTTGTTTTACCATCTTTCAAAAGATAAGAAAGAGACAAAAGAAGGTTCTGATACACACAAAGCAAGAATAAGCTACCCACTGCTTTCACACGATTGCATTCTACACCTCGGCCTTGTTGAAGACAAAGTGCAAGGCTATACTGTGCTCGCACATGGCCTGTGAAAGCTGCTCGATAAAACCACTTCACAGCCTCTTTAGTGTTTGGAGGTTCCACTGCAACCAGGTAACAAGTGCCATAAGACAAGTACATCCTTTCATGACAAACAGCTAAAAGATGTAACCACACTAGTGTTTTACCAAAGGAGAAAAGTAAGTTTCTGGTATCAACAGATAAACTATATTTTATTCAAAATGTCAGAATACTTGATATTACAGACTTGTATCTTATAATAACATAAGCAATAAGGACGATGTTTCTCTTCTGTTTTTTCCCTATGGCACGATTTGCTTCCAAAAATTAAATTCATAGAAAATGAATTTTGCATATTTCAGAGTGAACACCATTCTTAACAAGCCACTTTATGTGACGATCAGCTTATATAATAGTAACCCAGCATGCAAATTGACCATTTATATGAAACATAAAACTAATCTCATACAATGAACCATTCCTACAGTTAAAAATAAAGAAATAAATCATTATCCAGATGATGTAGCTTAAGTCCAATAAATTAGATATATATGGCCTTGAATAAAGACCAAAGCTGCAAAAGGAAAAGGGAAAATAGAAAATCTAACACCAGCTCAAACTCTTATCAGGTTTGCCACATTTCGAAAAGCAATTCAAACTTCAAACATTACAAACCAAAACTTCATAAAAGTTCCTTGACTATTTATAACAATACTAGTTTTTCAAGTTAAACATTGATTAAATTACTCTACAATTTCAATGAAGGTTAAAGTTAGAACAAAGTTTTTGTTATCACTCAAAATTGTCCTTTGAGAACTCAGCCATAAGGGATTCCAAATGGACAGTTTAAACTTTAGGGACATTGTTTCTGCCACCAACAGTGCACCTCTCGCTTCAGAATCAGTGCTTGCTTATTCTAGGGGGGTACCCTATGGGATCTTGCTGATCTGCTATGGAATATCTTTGAAACTGCAACCTCACTCTTCGGATCAGCAAAATGAATTTTCAGATCTGCAATTAATGTTTGCAGTTTTGAAATCAGACTCTCAAAATTTGTGAATAGATTGTTCGAATCAGGTCCAAAACTCAATTCAATGATGATTAAGATTGACTTTTTAAGTGATTGGTGCCAAGAAGAACAAAGAAAGATATAGAAAGAATGTCGGCAAGGCAATTATAACACTGTATCTTGTTGATAAAAGACTTTCAATCTGGATCTATAAACATGTAAGAGCAACAAACAAAATAATTCTCACACCATCAAGTATCTATCATTGACCAAAGAGAAATAATGACTTTTTTTCCTCAATAATCAGATTTGTTAAGCACAAGATCTGAATTATTTCAGAACATAACCATGCATAGCCAAAGGACCTGAGGGGATTCAATCATGACTTAGAGTCCTTATCTCCACACAATTCTTGGAGATACAATCTACAAAAGAATTATGCAAGAGATTTGATTTATGAAAACACTTGAATGCTGCCTAGAAACTCAGACATGAAAGGAAAAAGGGGAGTGAATAATGGAAGGAAGAAACAGTGAAGATGCACCAATGGATTGAACTACCTGCCTGCTCCTCCTTTTATAGTTCAATATCTCTTCTAAATCAAAAGGTTGTGATCCAAATTTGGCATAATTTTCTGATTGCATATAGTTAATTAGAGTAGAGTGGAATCAAAAGTATTGGTGATGTCTTAGAAAGACTACATAGCTGGGTAGAGATTCTTTATCGATTTCTTAGTGAACTCTACATACCCGAGAGCTTCAACATATTTAGAATTGTTAGGATGCTTGTGGATGCGAAGAGTTTAGGCAATTAAAGAGAGCAATACAGCCACATTGGCCATAAGGTAGGATGGCAAAATCTTATCGATTGATCAAAGGAAGAAGACAATAAGTGAGGTGTAAGATCCCCAATTGGATCTATGAGGAAGTTTTCAGTTTTAATGTTTTTCTGGTTGAATGGTTTTGTCAAACAATTTGCACCTGTAGCTTATTGAGCTTGTGTTTGGGTTTATCGTTTGGTTTGATAGCACAAATAGTTTGCAATGATAGACTTGAGTTTTAAACAACAATAAAACACATAGAAACAACAAGAAGAATAGCCACAAACTCAGATCTGTATTTTATTTAATATATATAGCTGACCTCAGTACAAGAGAAGAGCAGATCTGGAAATATATAAGAAAATGGAAGATGGGGCTAATGGCACCTCCAAGATACAATAGAAGAGAGATATTGGCTTTCCCCAAGCCTCCACTAGCTGCATAAAAACGATCTAGAAGATCAATCTCTTTCCCTTCTTCTAACTGCTATGTCTTCTAGCTAAGTTGCGCCCTCCTCTGGCTGGAACTTCCCTTGCAAATTTGGCTTCACTAAATCTGGCCTTCAAACCCCAAAATAATGATGATCTCCTGAAGCTCAGAGGATGGCTATCACATATGATGACTTTCCTTGGCTGTACATGCAGATCTAACCTCCAAAGCACTAAATCTCTAATTCCAAGTGTGCCCCTCCTCAGTAAACATGCCCAGATCTGAAAATAAATATATATGGAGAGGGAAACTCCCAAAGAATGACAAGGAAGGTTGCTCCAGGGATGGCCAATGCCTCCAGCTTTAGAGCTCCTCAAGATCCCACTTCCAGAAGCCAAATCGAACTACTTCCTATTGGACAGTGCGCCCCTCTCTGCAGAAACCCCTCAATAGTGGACCCTTCTTCACAACTGATAGCTGAAATGATTCTGAACTGGATAGAATGGCGAGGGTGGAATATTTCACCACCTTGACCAAGCTTGGACCAGGAAAGGAGAGATCTTTCACCTCCATGTTGATCTCTAGGGTCTGTCTAGCCAAAACCCTCAAAACACACAAGCTACCAGAGCTCAAAGTTGCAATAGAAAAATGATCAAGAATGAGGAAGTGAGGCGCCCTCATCCTCTTTATACTCCAACATTCTAATTCTCACTTAGATTATTAATTGGCTTTCTAAAGTCTTTTTCTTACCCATCTCCTATTAGCCAATTAACTTATTTTTCCTTGTTAACCAATGTCACTTTAATAATATGACTTTAGCATCCTCCATGACATGTTTTGGCCATCTTAGTCCCCTTTTTGGTAAGACTATAGCCTAGCGGGATGACTAGGCTACTAATTCCTTCAGTGCTTTGGTCATATGGAAGGCGATCTTACAATCTCCCCTACCTAAAAATGTTTGCCATGTGTTGCATGTAATGTCCCTTTCCGAATAGGAGCTCCAGAGAGGAGGGCTTAGTAGTCTAAACAACCTGGTTAGAATATAGCCAGGGTCATACAGGGGTAAACATAGTTACCAGAGGTCACTTCAGCCGAGGGTGTTATAATTTGAAAGTGGCATTGAGCTAAAAGTGACTAAAAGCGCTTTTAAGCCAAATTGAGCTAAAAATAGAGCAGGTGAGCTAAATATAGGTCAACATCGAATTAGGGTTTTGGGCAACTATAAGAAAAGGTAAAGCAACCTAATTCATCATTATGAATAATTTGACTTGACAGTTGAGAAGAGAGGCGCATCTCAGGTTCCAGCGAACCCAAATCTTTGTGGATTCCAGGAGGAAGACACCCGAAGGCTGATTTCGGTGTTGAGAGACACCCTAGTCACCAGGAAGATTATCTAGATATTCCATCGTACTTCAGCAGCAGTTATCCAGTTTGCAACAGTGAGGGCGCACTTGTCCAAGTAGAGGGTGTAGCTACTGAGCATTAGATTGATTCGACTTGTCCCAGTCAGGGAGAATCCAGTGATTCCCCTCCAACCCAGTTGAGAGGAGGGCAAGACGCTTTTATTGCCTGGTTTATCATCAGATTCCAACGGAGGAATCACTAGGACGTAGTTTCCAGCAGCAATGGGGGCGCATTTCCCTAGGGGGATCAATCTGGGGTCCAGACACATCAGCAAAGGGCCAATTGGCTAGCTGTCAGTCACCAGGACTGTGTGAAAGGGCAAGGCGCATTGTTGGAGACAGTTTCCAGCCATATCCGAGGTGTGTAGCCAACATGGTGCACATTCCAGTCCTGCAGCAGTTGTCGTAGTGCACAGCAAATCATCCAACTCATACCCTATCCAACAACAGTCTTCTATCATCCGGGTATCATCTTTCTAGTTTACTTCTTTATTGTATTCCGGCTAAGATCCACTTAGATTTGATCTAGCAGAGTGATTCTCTATTTTCAGCCGCATACGACATTGTAACCGGCAAAAAACTCATAATATATGATTCACAATCTTTTGTGTCATTCTCTATCTGTATGCTTATTCATATGTTGTAAACAACTTATTTATCAACACACGCATGCAAAAACACCAAGAATGTTAAAACCCACAGCTTAAACGCATCCAGAAACCCCTAGTGTATCAGATCAGACAGTAGACACAACAGATTAGCAGTTTTTCCTAGACTAGCCGGATCTGGGATATTACAGTGGTATCAGAGCTTTAGTACTGCCAGCCTGTGACTAAAGACGATGAGTTTAGCAAGTGAACCAGAGGGATGTGAGCACGTAGGTGACAAGCACATCACTTACAACAGACGCAGGGAGAGGAGACCTAGACCAGATTTTCCCCCTTTTCCTCCCAGTTCAGACGAAGAGGAAGAGGCGCACAGGGAAATAGAGAGAAGGGCAGAGCATGAAGCAAAGCATGATGATGGGAGGAGGTTATGAGAGGCCAGAGGGCAGTGGCAAGGCACCCATGGACCCAGATGCAACTTTCATGCAGGTTATCAACAATTTGGTGGTCAATCAGCACGCCATAACTCAGTCCTTGGCATAGATGGCTGATAGATTGGCTATAGTGAGCACATCGGGCACACAAGCCCCACATGCAGCGCAGGGGAACTTAGGGGCAAGCAGTAGACCCCATTCACCTACTCACGCATACACTTCTGCGAGTAGGATTCCCAGGCCATTGTTCCCTAGTTTCCAGAGGGCACCCCCAGCAGTAGCACAACAGCCAATAGCACAGAGGCAGCCCACTCAGGCAGAGGACATTGCAGAGTACAGGAGGAAGAATGTAGCATTGGACCGTGACTTCCATTAGGACATGACCTTGGTCGAGTACTATGAACTCAGACTCAAGAACTGCCCCGGAGATCCTCAAAGAGGAAGACAACAGCAGCAACAGGGGCATAACATGGATTTCATCCAAAAAGTTGGTAAATTCACCATACCTTCTTTTGACGGGTCGTCCAAATGCACTGTCAGAGCTTGGGTACACAAGCTAGACACGTACTACAAGCTCAGCTGGAGGACCGAGACAAAGGTTATCAGTTTCGCTACCCTATACTTGGAGGTGTAAGGCACACGAATGGTGGCATCATGGACTGGTGACGTTGGGTCACAGTCACATCACTTCCTACAGGGAGTTCATAGAGAGACTCGTGGACAGGTTTGACAGGAGGGATCCAGAGATCCATTTCAGGGATCTAGCCCAGTTGAGGCAAACTGGCACAGAGAAGGCATTCATCAGAGAGTTTCAGCGGGTAGCAGTGGCAATGACAGATATCTCAGAGCCCAGGTTGATTATGTTGTTCACAGAGGGGCTCACAGAACCTTGAGAGGATGGGTGAAGGCATACAGACCTCACACCTTGTAGGATGCCATCTTACGCACTCGAGATCTAGCAGACTCAGCGTCGAAGACTAAACCCTTTTCCAAACCCTTCATTCCATAGAGGGACCGAGACAGGAAGCCATTCCAGAGGGAGTGGAAGGGCAAGGAGAAGTTGGATGATGAGACGAGGCGAGAGCTTATGAGGAAGAAGCTTTGCTTCACCTACAAGGACCTTTGGGTCCCAGGCTGCTGGTGCATGGGCAAGGAAGAGATACATTATATTGAGGTGACAGTAGACAGTGTGGATAGTGAGGAGGAGGAGAAGGATAGTGGTTCCACTAGCTCAGAGGAGGAGCCATCACAGGCGAAGGAGAAGCCTCCCTCGAGACCACCGAAGCCGATAGAGACCCAACCACCGGTAGTGCCACAGCGTCGTACGAAGGCTAACAAACGTGCACCAGCAAAGGGAGGATTCATAGCGACCCTTTCTGGTATTCCCAGGTATGACACCCTCCGGATCAGAGGGACCATTCAGGGACAACGAGCAATTGCCTTGATAGATGGTGGGGCCACCCACAACTTCATTGATGCTTCATTAGTGTCGAGGCGGGCACTTGAGACAGAGGAGTTTGAGGGGTTTGGCATTGCAGTAGCAAATAGCCACACAGTGGAGCGTCTAGACAGAGTCCCGAACTTGGAGATTAAGCTAGGTAATTACACCGTGAGAGACATTTTATGTAGTTGACCTATCTGACATAGAGGTAGTGTTGGGAGTCCAGTGGTTGATCACCTTCAGCAAGATCACCACCAACTACCAAACCCTGGAGATGAGGTTCAGACAATGTGAGGGGAAGAGGATTGTGCTGAGGGGCATGTCCACAAGGGCACCCAGGACAGTTTTGGCCAAGAGGATGGAGAGGATCTTCAGGCATGGGGAGGTAGTGTATGCTGCAAAGTGCTTGATCACTACACAAAGGGATTCAAATAGTCAGCAACAATATCAGACAGAGCTCAGGACCTTGTTCGGACGGCATCAGCAAGTTTTTGGTTCGATTCCACGATGGAGACCACCTGACAGGGGGTTTGAGCACAACATTAGGTTGGAGGAGGGGGCTAAACCCATGATCATAACACCCTATCGTCATCCTCGGAGGTTTAAGGATGAGATAGAGAAAGCAATTAAGGAATTGCTAGCGATGGGACACATCAGACCTAGCAGCAATCCATTCGCTTCTTCAGTTGTCTTGGTTCTGAAGAAGGATGGTACCATGAGGATGTGCATCGACTACCGGGCCTAGAAAAAGAAAACCATCAAGAACCGGTATCCTATCCCTCGCATCGATGAGTTGATAGATGAACTGCATTGGGCAGTTTTCTTCTTGAAGATTGATCTACGCTCTTGATATTATTAGATCAACATCCGAGAGCAGAACATAGAGAAGACGGCATTTTGATGCCACTTCGGTCATTTTGAGTTCCTGGTTATGCCATTTGGGCTAACCAATGCACCGGCTACATTTCAGTCTTGCATGAACCACATATTCAGGGATCAGTTGAGGAAATCAGTCTTGGTATTCATCGACGACATCTTGGTTTACAGCAAGACATGGCAGAAACATCTGAGGCACTTGGATGAGGTACTCAACATCATGGAGGCACAGTCACTAAACGCAAAAGAGTCCAAGTGTGAATTCGGTATGACAAAGCTACTTTACTTGGACCACATTATCAGTGCGCAAGGCGTAGAGGTGCACCTAGAGAAAATCAAGGCCATTCTGGATTGGCCAACGCCCAGGAATGTGACAGAGTTGAGGAGCTTCTTTGGGCTATGCAGCTATTACAGGCGGTTTGTGAGGGGTTTTTCTCAACTTGGAGCACCACTTACAAATCTCCTTAGACAGGGGGCCTTCATCTGGACCGATGAGTCGCAGAAAGCCTTTGATCACATGAAGGAAGTCATGGGCACATACCTAGTGTTAGCATTACCAGACTTCACTTTGTCGTTTGTATTAGAGTGTGATGCATCTGGCGAGGGCATCATGGTAGTTTTGACGCAGGGAGGACACCCCATCGTGTTCGAGAGCAGGAAGCTCAGTCAACCTGAGAGGTTGTACTCTATTTATGATAAGGAAATGTTGGCGATCATGCATGCCTTGACCAAGTTCAGACAATATTTGGTGGGTAGCAAGTTCGTAGTCAAAACATATCATAACAGCTTAAATTATTTCCTTAAGAAGAAGGATCTCCGTGAGCGCCAACGGAAATGGGTGACGAAGGTGTAGGCCCTCAATTTCGAGAAATAGTATGTCAAGGGGAAAAATAACATAGTGGTCGATGCACTGTCTAGCAGACCTGCGGCATGTTCTTTGATGGAGGTTCCAGCGGATTGGAAATCCCATTTGTTGGTGGAATATTCCAAGAACAAGTTCGCTTGTGAGGTTTTGAATGGGCAAGTTCAGGATTATAGGTATAGGGTCATTAATGACGTCATATTGTAAAAGGACAGAGTCTACTTACTACCAGGTTCAAGGCTCAAGAAGAAGATCTTAGCAGTAGTTCATGATTTTCCACTGGCAGGCCATCAGGGGTTTTTCAAAACCTACAAGCAGATCAGAGAGAGGTTCTCATGGAAGGGCCTCAAGCAGGATGTTATGAGGTACATCAGTGAGTGTGTGACTTGTCAGTAGAACAAGTCGAAGCATACACTTCCAACAGGACTACTTCAGTTGCTTCCCATTCCGGACCAGAAATGGGAGAGTATATCGATGGACTTCATCACAGGCCTACCCAAGGTTCAGGGTAAGGACTGCATCTATGTGGTGGTCAATAGATTGACCATGTTTTCTCACTTCTACGCCATACCAACAGATTACAGCATAGTTTAGGTGGCCGAGTTATTCCTCGGGGAGGTCTTCAAACTCCATGGGTTGTCGAGGAACATCGTCAGTGACAGGGCCAGTCGGTTCATTGGTACATTCTAGAGGGAGTTGTTCAGATTGGTGGGCACAAAGTTGACACCCAACACCAGCTTTCACCCTCAGACAGATGGGCAGTCCGAGATAGTCAACAAGTGGGTTGAGGGGTATTTGAGAAACTATGTGAGCGGACAGCAGCGAACATGGGTCAGGTGGATACATCTAGGAGATCATTGCTACAACACCACCTTCCACATGTCCATTGGCATGACACCCTTCCGAGCATTGTACGGTTATGATGCTCCCACTTTGATAAACTTGGTTTTCGGGGAGAGCAGAGCTCCCAAAGCCAAGGACTGGTGTACCGAGACTCAGGAGATTCTCAAATTACTGAAAGGGAACCTGTAGACAGCGCAGAATCGGCAGAAGATGAGGGCAGATAGGCACAGGATAGAGCGCAGCTTCGAGGTTGGGAACTTGGTATTCCTAAGACTCCAACCCTACAGACAGTCATCTGTAAAGAAGAGTGGGGCCGACAAGCTCAAACCTAGATTCTATGGACCTTACAGGATCAAGCGCAGGGTAAGCGAGGTTTCCTATGAGCTAGAGGTTCCAGTAGGGAGCCAGATGTTCCACGTTTCTTGCCTCAAGAAGGTCGTGGGACAATTCATCAGCAAATCAGAGGATCTTCCCCCATTGGATGAGGAGGGACACTTGGAGTTGGTTCTAGAGGAGGTATTGGAGTTCCCAGAGCGAAAACTGAGGAGCAAGGTCATCAGAGAGTGTCTGATCAGATGGAGAGGGCTTCCAGTAGAGGATGCTACTTGGGAGAGCGAGCAGGTGTTACAGCACCCTGGATTGGTATTGCTTGAGGACAAGCAATCTCGGGAAGGGAGGATTGTAATGTCCATATCCGAATAGGAGCTCCAGAGAGGAGGGCTTAGTAGTCTAAACAGCCTCGTTAGACTATAGCTAGGGACGTACTTGGGTAAATAGGGTTACTAGAGGTCACTTCAGCAGAGGGTGTTATAAATTGAAAGTGACATTGAGCTAAAAGTGACTAAAAGCGCTTTCAAATTGAGCTAAAAATAGTTCAACAACAAATCAAGGTTTCGAGCAACTATAAGAAAAGGTACAGCGACCTAACTCGGCATTATGAAGAATTTGACTTGCTAGTTGAGGAGAGAGGCGCATCTCAAGTTCAGGTGAACCCAAAGCTTTGTAGATTCCAGGAGGAAGACACCTAGAAGTTGATTTCGGTGTTGAGAGACACACCCTAGTCACCGGGAAGATCATCCAGATCTTCCATTGTACTTCAACAGCAGTTATCCAGTTTACAGCAGTGAGGGTGCACTTGTCCAGGTAGAGGGCACAGCTACTGAGCATCATATTGATTCAACTTGTCCCAGTCAGGGAGAATCCAATGATTCCCCTCCGGCCTAGTTGAGAGGAGGGCAGGACGCTTCTATTGCCTGGTTTCTCGTCAGATTCCGACGAAGGAATCACGAGGGCACAGTTTCCAGCAACAGTGGGGGCGCATTGTTGGAGACAGTTTCTAGTCAAATCCGAGGTGTGTAGCCACCAGGGCGCACAATCCAGTCTCGCAACAGTTGTCGTGTGAGTTGTCGTAGCGCACAACAGATCATCCAGCTCATACCCTATCCAGCAGCAGTCTTCTATCATCCGGGTATCATCTTTCTAGTTTACTTCTTTAATGTATTCCGACTAAGATCCACTTAGATCTAATCTAGCCGAGTGATTCTCTATTTTCAGCCGCATACGGCATTATAACTAGCAAAAAACTCATAACATATGATTTACAGTGTTGTGTCATTCTCTATCTGTATACTTATTCATATGTTGTAAACAACTTATTTATCTACACACACATGCAAAAACACCAAGCATGTTAAAACCCACAGCTTAAACGCATCCAAAAACCCTCAGTGTTCAAATCAAACAGTAGACACGGCAAATCAGCAATTTTTCCTAGACTAGCCAGATCTAGGATATTACACTGCAATATATGTTCACCCTCCTACGAAGCATCCTCAATTGGCAAATTCTTCCATTTAATCAGATACTCCTTAATACTCTTGTTTCTCAACCTTTTTATCCCTGACCTCCAAGACATCTTTCGGAATTAAAAGTAATTGGCCCTCCTCATCAAGTGGTGGAAGCTCCTCTGTAACTATCACTTGTTGACCCAATGCCTTCTTCAAGCATGACACGTGGAATCGATTGTGGATTTTTCTCCCTGGTGGCAATTCAATCTCATATGCTACCTCCCCAACTCTTCTACTCACCTTCTATGGGTCATAGAAACGAGGCTTGAGTTTTTCCACGCCATTTCTCTTGATGGATGCCTGGCGATATGGATGTAATCACAAATAAACCAAGTCTCCCACCTCAAAACTGTGCTCCACCCTGTTTTTGTCTGCATAGAACTTTTGTTGGTTTTGAGCATGTTATCGCACGGATTGTAGGTTGCACTAGAGCCTTGTGCAATCTTAACCAATGGACAACACACCAGGACGAAACCCACTGTCACCTTAGGAAAGGTCCCGGGTGACCCTTGGGGAAAGACAATGAAAAGTCTAAGAAGGCCCTGGGAGGTCACGATACAAGGTCAAGAAAGGTCAAAGGCTATGAATGGATGGAGGAAGGGTGAAGTTAAGCGTGAAGAGTAAGTCACCTGCAACAAAATGTCAATTATGCCAAGTGTAAATAAAAGTCAGGACCAATAAGTTAACCCCGCCACTGATCGTTGATGTGAAAGTTGTAGTCTTAAATACCAAGTGATCAGAATTTTAATATTAAGGCAATGTCAAATTTGGCCAAATGAATGTGTATACCCGACAGGCTTAGGCAGAAGGATCCTCACAAGAGTGTCTAGTTGTTGTAGCCCTCAAATATACCTAAGGGGTTTTCAGGCCACCTTGGTACGAGAGGGCAATCTTCCCAAGTGTTGTTTTCAGTGCACTACAACAATCAAGACAGCCAATAGGTTTGCTCAGTTGTTTCAAGGATTCTAGGTGGTCTCCAAGATAGGAACACAGTCAGTAGTAGTGTTGTCTAATGCGCAACAGTTCGACAGAAGCCCCTTTATATACCTCTAAGTACGACGAAGCGACCGTAGTCTTCTAATATACGTCGAGGTACGTGATAGAACTACAAGCCCCCGAAATGCAGCGCTGGCAGAATAACGACAGCTCCTATGTTTATAGATGTCCGAATACATCTCTTCTAAAACCCCCAGAATATTCCCAAATATTTTGATTGAGTAATGCTTAAAATCACAAGATTAACATGTAAAACCACTTATTTCATTTATGCCAATGAGTTACACAAGTGATTATAATGATTCAAAAGATTACATGTGATTATTCCCAATTTGAGATATCAAATATAGCAATGAGATCAATGAGTATGAAGCATTTCAAATCAATGGGATATATTTTTGTACTCAAATACCACAAAATCTCCTTAACAAGCAAGTTTTAATCGCACAATTCTCCACAAAAGTCACTTAGCAATAGACCATAGACTTGCTTAAATCATACATCAGATTAATGGGCTGTTATGTGAGACAAGAAATCAGCACTCTTTAACTTCTCAAATTTATCCAATCAAATTAGATCTCCTTTGCCACAAACTAAAGATGCAATTTAATCCCAATGTCTAAAGGGTGATTTTAAGAGATTTTTAGAGCACTTTTTAACACATCTGAAATGTAATTTGCAGCAGTGGTTAAACAACTACATCAGATCTGAAATTTCAAGTCAATCACCTCTAAGCAAACCAAAAACATTAAAGAGGAAAGCCCCAAAATACTTGGCAATTTCTTCAGCAAAGGGAGTATGAATTTAGAAGGTTTTGGAGAACTTTAAGAAGTATAACCAGATCTGAAAAATGAATTTGCAGCAGTGAAATCAGATTTAAAACCACTTTAAAATCTACTAGAAAGCTTTAAAAACTAGCTAAGACACACTAACAATACTACCTAAGTGTTAGAAAGAAAGACTAGATAGAACTAGGGCCTAAAACTTACTCAAATGCAAGTCGTCCAAACTGTTAATTTTCTGCATAAAAAGCCCGAATGGCTGTAGCTTTTAACTACGTCCCTACAAAAATTGGATTACTCAAAATGCAAACTAACTATCTAGATTATTAGATCTAAGCATGGCCTACAAAACCCATGTGTTACTTTCATAAGATTAGTTAGAAAAAGACTAGATCTAGTAACCTAGGGTTACAAAAGTAAGAGAGGAGAAAAAGGTGAAAGAGGGTTTAGAAAATGGGCAGGCTAGAGGCCCCCAAAAAATCGCCCCAAAGGCAATATGGCTCGCCTTAAGGGAGTGAGTGTAGCCGTGAAGTCAAAATTTCAATTGAGTGGTTTTCCACGTTTCCCAATGCAAATATTTTCTCTCTCCAATGTAGATTACTGCCTTGTTCTCTTGGGTAATGGAATCAAAAGAGGCTTGGAGAAGAACTAGAAGATGTTGAAGTAAATCTCCCTTGAAGGTTGTATAGTTTATCACTATCTTGCAAGAGGGTTAGAAGCAAAATCGTCTAGCTCACAAGAGGTCTTCAAAAGAGTGGATATAACCTGCAAAAGGGTTGTTAGTTTTACCTAGTTCCTAGTACAAGAGAATATCCAAGAAACAACTCTCAAGAGGTGTAGTTTATTAGCTAACTCTTGAAAATATTTCCTTTAGATCCAAAATTATCAATGAACACTTAGAAGCACTATAAAGTAGATCTCACCAAAAATTTACTTGAAGTAGATAGCAGAGCATTCAAAAGAAAGATCCACCATAAAAGTATCTCTAAGCATCCATCACAAAACCCTCCAAGCAAAACGCATCACATCAAGACACCAAGAGGAAAGCCATAGTCCACCATTGGAAAAAACAGCATCATAGTATAGAGGAGCATCCACAAAAAAAAGTCCCTCATCAAATCTCAAGTGTTGGATTTATAATCCTCCACTCACTTGGATTTGTCCATAAATCAACCAACTTTAGGGTTTTCCCTAAGAGTATTCAAGTTTTGTCTACTTATGAATCTCTTCTAGAGATTTCCAAAAAGAATAAAAATAAAACCCCTATTAAAAATATTTAATCCTCCTAGGGATTATCCACAATAAATATCCCAATTTAAAAAATCCTATAATAATTAATTTATTAATTTATCCCCTTTTTAAAAATGATTTGACTCTTTGACCATGCGATTTGGGTAAAAGCGGATTTATATATATATATATTTAAAATATGGAAAACAAATTTCCATAAAGCATCTTTGACCAAAGCAAAAGGCCCAACGATTTCTACTTGAAGCATGCAATCATCCTCTAATCAAGGAAAAAGTCCATCGATCCATTAAAATCCTCCATGAAGCTAGGGATTATCCTCCCCAAGTCCCACGATCTAGGAAAATATTCATTTGGTGATGTGTAGTGAGCCTCCCGAGGCTATTGAATAGTCAAATAATTAATTTTCTTCCTCAATTAAGTGCATCAAACCTCCTTCTAGTGGAAAAATAAGTCCCAAGGCCAAATCGAACTTGATGATGTGCAAAATAATCCACTGGGAGATGACAAGTGGCATTAAATTCCTTCCAGAAGACTTCCAAGTGGCTTGTATATCATAAAGATGCTTGAATAAATTATCACCCAACTTTCTAAGGCCCAAAGTCATCCAACGATCCACAGAAACTGGCCAAATAGGGGCGACGTCACCCTAGAGGATGCAACGACTTGCCTTAAAATTCATCTAACTGGGCTAGGAACCGGGTCGAGTCACTCAAAATTGGTGATGATGTGGCCTATGAAATATCTCAGGCATCCGTCAAATGCAAATGTGTCAACCAACTGAGGGTTAGCTAACCCTAGTGATGCCTGGCAGCAACTAGAATAATAATAACACCTTTAAGAAATCCCGGAACATCTGAATGCATTGACACTTGGCGAGAAACTACAAGACAGATTAAAAAAATGTGTGTCTACAAGGAAACAAGTCACGTCAGCATGATAAGATAATCAACGTAATATAAAAGTCATCTAAACCAGACCATTAAGCCCCATATTTATATTTCATCACAAGCTCAAGAAGGTTATACAACTTACTAAGCCAAGGTATAAAATGCTATCAGAGACCCAGAGAGATCAGACTAACACCTAAGTATTAATAATGTTTCCCAAATATTGTCTCTTCATTGTCATGTAATGATTATGAGATGGTCATGGGGTTAGACTTCAAGATTAGGCAACTCACATACAAGGGACCGTAGTATCTCATTCATCGGTGCCTTTGATGAGGGTAGACCACACACTTGGTTCCTGTTATTTGCGAGGTGATACCTTCCAAACCCTTTATTTTCCTTTTACCACGTCTAGTCATGGGAGATAACCCAAATAATATGTAGCGCTCTGGCGATATCCCTACGATTGACAGCCTTTTACTTTTTTGCTTTTCTTTCTTTGGATATTCATTTTATTTTTCTTTTTGTCCTTTCGTGTTGAAAAACACATGCTTAGATGTTTCAAACACCCCAGAGACTATGTAACACCCTGGCAATGTATCCGCAAGTGCTACAGGAATGGGAAAGCCTCTGAGCGGGTAACCAAGGCAGGCTTTTGCTAGTCTCCCTCTGAGCCTAAAAGCTCCTTCTTCCCATAGAATGAGGAACGATCCCTTCTTGGGTCAGTTTATATAACCTAAAGAAATGGATATGACAAGGACTAACGAGATGGAAAGTGGTAAGTATGATCGGGAATGGTACGATGACAAATTCAAAACAAACCCCAGTAGTGCTTCATTTTCCCCAAGAGTAACCCAATCTCCCAAGGACCTAAGATAACAAGTCAAGTTATGACAAAGGAAGAAGTGTAACCAACGAGCTAACGACTAGTAGTTAGAAGGGACTCTCTGGAACAAGCTTAAATGCCTTTGATATTAAATTGATATTCACCATGATGACGGACTTACCAACTTGCAGCATGCTTCTCAAGGATGTTTGACAGGCATGTCCAAATGCCATGGGTGTCATATGTTGTTGATGCCACTGAGAGATGCTCGCACTTAGAAAGAGGATCTGTAGTTCATATTCGCAAGTACATGCACATCTTTCGGCTTTCCATGTTTTCTTCCTGGGCGCCTCTACATGTTCTTTCTGGAATAGTTATTCACTGGTGGGGGATAACAGAGCCCTCTGCAAATGATCTATAAGCTCCCTAAGAATTTCCTGACTTTCTTCGACCCAATCCTTAACCATAGGAACCCTGTTGCCCCCAAGTGCAACTTCCATGAAGGTAGTGAATCATAGCCATACAATGCCCTGAAAGGTGTCATGTCAATGGAACTGTGATGGGTAGTGTTATAGCAATATTTCCCTAAATCCATCCATTTGACCCATGCTTTCTACTGTCCTGCCACATAATTCCTAAGATATCCTTCCACCCATTTATTGACTATTTATGTTTGTCCATCAGCCTGAGGGTTATAGCTCATGCTAGGAGTCAATTCGGTGCCAACAAGTCTGAATAATTCCTGCCAGAAAGTGCTCATGAACCTGTTATCCCTATCACTCACAATATTCTTTGGCAACCCATGTAACCTGAAATTTTTTTTGAAGAACAATTATGCTACCCGAGATGCATTATACTCCATGGATATGGTGAAAAAATGTGCAAACTTGGTCAAGCGACAAAAATGTCATCTGTGCCCTGCACTTTAGGAAATCCTGTGATGAAATCCATAGATATACTTTCCCATTTATGTGTTGGAATAGGAAGTGGCTGCAACAACCCTATTGGATGGGTATGCTCAACCTTGTTTTGCTAACAAGTTGTGCATTCTCTAACATAGCGCATAACATCTTCCTTGAGGACCCTCCATGCAAATCTCTCTCTAATCTGCCTGTCAGTTTTGAGGAACCCTTGGTGCCCTGCTAGTGGTGAATCATGGAATGCCCTTAGCACCCTTTTCTTGAATTTTGATTTTGGCACCACATAAATTCTTCCCTTACAGTAGATAAGGTCATCCAAAATCCTAAACCGTTCATCCTGAATTTGCCCATCCATTAGCTCACATGCAAACTTGTTTTTGGAGTACTCCACGAACAGATGTGATTTCCATTGAACCAAAATTTCTGACAAGGCGTAAGATGAAGGCCTCCTACAAACATTATTCTTCCCCTTGACAAACTCTATATCAAAATCATAGGCCTGGATTTTGCTTACCCATTTACGTCGCCTTTCATTGAGGTATTTTTGCTGCAAAAAATATTTGAGGTTGTTGTGATCTGTTTTGACTATAAACTTGGCACCCACCAAGTATTGTCTAAACTTAGCTAGTGCATGCATGATAGCTAGCATCTCCTTGTCATATATACTGTATAATAACTCAGGTCCTCTTAGTTTTCTACTTTCAAAAGCAATAGGATGCTTTTTCTACATAAGGACAGCCCCAATTCCTTCCCTTGATGCATCACACTATAGTATGAATGGCTAAGAAAAATCTGGTAATGCTAGTACCGAACAAGTGCTCATGACCTTCTTCATTTTGTCAAAAGTTTGTTGGGATGCTTCAGTCCATTTGAACGGTCCTTTACTGGTTAGATCAGTCAAGGGTGCACAAAATTGTGAAAACCCTTTAACGAATCTCCTATAGTAGGTGCAAATAGCAAGAAATCCTCGCAACTCTGTGATGTTCATGGGTGTTGGCCAATCCAAAATGGTTTGTATCTTCTCTTGATGAACCTGCACTCCATTTGCTCCAATGATATGCCCCAAATATAATACTTCTACCATTCCAAACTCACATTTTGACTCAACATACAAGGATTTCTCCTCCATGATGCACAAAATTTGATCCAGATGCTCGAGGTGATCCTCCCAAGTTTTGTTATAGATTAGCAGATCATCAAAGAAAACCAAGAGATACTTCCTCAACTGTTTATTGAAGGTGTGGTTCATACAAGATTTAAATGTAGCTAGTGCGTTAGTTAGCCCAAAAGGCATAACTAAACACTCATAATGGACATAATGGCACCTGAAGGTCGTTTTGTGGATATCTTGTTCCTTTACTTGAATCCAATGGTATCCTAAACGAAGATCAATCTTCGAAAAGTACACTGCGCCATGGAGCTCATCAAGCAACTCATCAATCCTGGGGATTTGATACCCGTTTTTAATTGTTTTCTTGTTTAGTTCCCTATAGTCAATGCACATTCTCATTATGCCATCTTTCTTCTTAACCAACACAACTGAAGATGCAAATGGGCTTGAGCTAGGCCTAATGGGACCCATGTTCAACAACTCCTTGATTTCCTTTTCAATTTCATCCTTCAACCTTTTTGGGTGTCGGTAAGGTGTGGTGATGACCGGTTTAGCTCCTAGCTCAATGGTGTGCTCAAAACCCCTACTCGGTAGTTTCCCTGGAGGAATTTTCCCAAATACCTTTTCATGCTTGCTAAGCATCCTATGTATGTTCTATGAATAGTGTTGGCGCCCTTCCTGAGTGGTTTGCACCAAAACTAAACACTATGTTGCATAAGTCACGTCCTCACGTCTGAACATAGCCTCCATGCGCTTTGCTGACACTACCCTGGGAACATTCTCTGTCATTCCCTTCAATGTCACCCTCTTTCCTTCTTCAGAATTGAAGGACATCTCCATAGTTTTGCAATTTGTAGTAATAGGACCTAAGGTGTTAAGCCATTGAACCCCAAGTATAACATTGGTGTTCGGTAGGTCCATCACATAGAGATCCTGTGTCAAATTATACCGGCCCAAGGTAAGACTCATCTGTGGAATATATATGTCACTTGGCATGGTGCATCCCTCTGCTACCTCTACTAAGAATCCCTCAAACTCAACAATAGGGAGGTGTCTCCTATTTACCAAGGCAGCATCAATGAAGTTGTGGGAAGCCCCACCATCAATAAAGACTATGGCCCTTTGTCCTTGGAGGACTCCTCTCATCCTAAAAGTGTTGAATTTTGGTACCCCACTGATGGATGCAATAACAGCCTTCTTAATCCCTGCCCGATTGCGCATTGGCTCTTCTTCTTCTTCCCCATGCATGGGCTCCTCTTCTGTTTGGTTCACTTCAATCTTTTGAATGTGCCCCATATCCTCTTCCTCTTCACTGTCGGAAAGAACCTCAATGTAGTGGATCTTCCCTTTCCCATGCATATATGCCCTAGTTCCCATGGTTCTTTACAAGTGTAGCATAGTTGTTTTCTTCTCAACTCCCCTTTGGTCGCTTCATGCAATTTCCCTTTACCTCTATCTACATTCCTTTGATCCTTTCCCCTTGGAGCAATTGGTGGCCTTGGAACGAATTTGTTTTTTGAAGTTGCCCCTTCTAAGTCCCTATTCTTCCAAATCGCATCCTGAAGGGTATTGGGCTTAAAATCCCTGACCCATCTACGCAATGGCTCTGTCATCCCCTCAGAAAAGCGCATCATCAACCTGGATTCTGAAACATATAGAACCATGACCGCTAGCCTTTGAAACTCTTCAATGAATGCCTCAGTTGTGCATGTCTTCTTAAGTTGGGTGAGCTCACGGAAATGAAGTTTTGGATCTCCCTGATCAAACCTGTCTATGAGCCTCTGTGTGAAATCTGTATGTGAAGTAATGTGTGCATGTCCCAAAGTAGTCATCCCGTGGTACCACAACTCATGGGCCTTGCCTTCCGGGTATAAGGTGGCAAATTTGATAGCATCCATCTCCATCATGGGATTCAACTGCAGATAAGCATCCAATTTTTGTACCCATGCCTTTGTAGAAGATTTGGTTGCTCCATCAAAGGAGGGAATCTCCATTTTTCCTGCTTTGCTCCCCATATCATTATTACCCCTATGAAAATCTTTACACCTACCTCTATATTTGATTCCACAATACTACCCTAAAGAAACCTGTCTCCTAAACCCTGCACTCAAAGTTGCATACTCCCTCTCATATTCTTCAAAGTTGTCCTCTATCTCCATACGCCATGGGACATTGGCATCTTGCTACAGCGTGTCTAGAAAATTGTTGGGCGCAGGCCTATTTTGAGAAGGATGGCTATGTTGGGTGCATGCCTATTTTTGGAGAAGAATAGGTGGCAGGAAAAGCAGCATGCAAGAGGCAAGCCTAATCATGATAGGGTTAGGGATTTTGATAAAGATTGTAATGGCTATAAGCCTGTAAAATAGTATAAATAAGAACCTAGGAGGTCTAGGTTAGGGGTTCCAGAGTTAGGTTGAAGAGATCAGTTCGGTTGGTTCGAAAAGGGTTCGGAGAGTTGATGATGGTTATTATGATTGTAATAAGGTTGTAGAAGAGTCAAGAAAGCTAGATTTGGAGGATTAGGTCCCTGGTGTGATCTAGTCCGCCTCATAGAGGTTCTTGAACCTCCTCATGATTGTAGGATTGAAGATGTAATGCACGCAATGCTAGATTTTGAAACAGACTAAATAAAAGAGCAAAGAAGCCAAATCTTTGTGGACGTAGCCTAGGAGGGGGTGAACCACGGTAAAACCTGTGTTATATGTGATGTTTATTGAATGCTTACTTCTTGTTAAGGGTTATCTTATGAATGAATGATTAACTAGATGTATTAGAATGCATGCATGAGCCTAAAGATGAATGAATCCTAGAAATACTTTAATGGATAACAAGATTAATGCATGAAGAAGATAGGATACAACCCCAAATCCCCACTCAATCCTAGACTGCAAGCACTTGAGCATTGCAGTCACCCATAAAGCTATCTCGGGTGAGACTACGCAGTGCACTCTGTGTGCAGCGTTGCCTTCTGATTTACCAGGAGGGTCGATAGTTTTAGAGGGTTTTGTTGGAAACATATTGAGAGTCGAATCTGGGTCATCCCAAGAAGTAAAAGAGAGATATAACCAACAAATGGTTTTGTTGCTGACTGGAACAGCATAGGATTGAGTGGACGGGATCCGTGGAAGAAACGCACGGAGAATGAAAGTATAGAAGGAAATGTTCAGGCCATGGAATCCAACGAAGGAGGAGATTGAAAGATGGTTGAAAACAAAGAAACTTGAGTTTGTGCAGAAGGATAATAGAAAACCTAAGTTAACACCGCGCAAATATCTTGACAAATACGTCTTTAGCGATTTGCATGAGGTATGTTTCTGTGATTTCCCGCATTTGTTGCAAGAGTGGTTATTAAGGTTAAAAGACAAATACCCTACAAATCGAATCAAACAGTTGGAGTGGAATCATGTGGAGATCGCGCAGTTACAATAAGTTAATAACAAATTTACGCGCGCAGTAGATTTTTGGTTAGACAGTATTGTTGCAAGATTTATCAATGAATTCACAGTAGATACCACGAAGTCTTACAACGCAGCGGAGCAAGATTTTTAAAGGACCCAGAGGTAGGTATATCAGATCGTTGTATACTTTAATCAAGATTTGATTGTATAACAACGGTGTGATGACCATGGAATTAGACAGCTAAACTTCCCTGCGTGCATGGGGAAAGGGGGGAAACCACCGACAGGAGATGGAAAAATGGAGGAGGAGATGGATAAGGGAAAGAAAAAGGAGGCCATGGACCCAATCATGATGGAGTAAGACCAGATAAAGTAGATAATGGCAACAGCTGGAAAGACGTGCAGTTGAACACCCTACCAATATAAGATGAATAATAAGAAGAGAGTCATAGCTGATAGAGAGTGCTTGGCAAGCGATGAAGAAGAGGTAGACGATCTCTGGGTTGTGGAGCAAATTGAGGAAATCTTGCACGCAACATATGAAAGGAAAACAAGAGGTCCAAGGGCAGGGACAAAAGGCAGAACTCCAATCCAGATCACAGTCAGTGTGGAACCTACAACCCCATGTGCAACTAGTACACTAGTGTCTAGACAACCGAATTTTAGTGGAAGAAGAACGACAGGACAAGAATCCAATCAGGAGCATCAACTGGGAGAGCCAGTTTAGGAAGTATTAGTCAAATATCTACACCGCGCGGAGGCAGTAGTTCAACACAGTTCAAAATGGCAGGACATGATCCCACAATCAGGTTACCAGAATTTAGGGCAGAGGCATCAGAGGACCCTGAAAAGCACTTATTCATCTGTGAGAAGATCTAGGAAGCAAAGAAGATCACAGATGAGGATACAAAACTTGCGCAGTTAGCTATCACCCTAAGAGATCGCACACTCGACTGGTACATGAGCCTGTTATCCCCGATTTCTACGGATAACTAGGAGATCATGTCTCGAGGCCCACAGGTCCTAGACATGGAGTACCGAGAGCAGGATTGACCTGAGCATGGCCCTGGAGGGCCCATCCTTCTCTTCTTTCATCAGATTCGTCTTATCAGCAGCAGCAGCATCCATCACCATCGGCCTGGTCTTGTATCGGAGAAGGCTCTTGCTCCATGAGGTAATTGGTCCAGGTATCATGGTATGTGTCACTTTTGATCATTATAACCTTTAGATATATGCATCTTACTCCTTTTATCTCTAACGACTACTTGGATCTTACATTAACCCACTTGACCATGATTGGGGGGATTGACAGGGTGTCCTAGCGAGCCTGTACCCATAGGTTTTGGTTTGCCACTGGGGGGATTTCTGAAGAGCCATCGTCCGCTCCCATCATATCATCACTTTTTATCTTATCTCCCGCTCATCTGTCCCATTCCCCTAGTCCGGGCATTAGGATGATCTGTTTGTGGGGTTGCACCTTATCTCGTGGGAAGAAGGGGCTAAAGGCCTAGAAGGTAAAATCAGCTAGTAAAAGATAAAAGCCTAAAAATGAAACCTCGAGATGCTTCGCCCAGGGATCCCCGAGAAGGCAATAAAAAGCTTCTCAGCAAGAAACAAGAGGGACCCGAAGAAAATAACAAAACAAGACCTAGCCAAGAGGATAGGGGGTCTCATCACGAGCCAGCCTATTATGTTCATGGGTACCTAACAACATGACATTGCCACTATCTGGTTACCACGCCAGGGCAGTGACCTTTGGTTGCATGACCAAAGGAAAGGAGGTCTCATCACGAGCCAGCCTTATCATCTCTGTGAAAGTGCTTGTGGGTAACACTGTCAGCTCTGGTCACCACACCAAGGCAGTGTCCTCTAGTTAGTCCTTGAAATAAAAGAAAAAGCAAATAAAGAAAAGAAAAGAATAAAGGCAAGAAGGGGCTTGGAAAAAATTGCATCCATGACGGGTACAGCTCGCCTTCTACAAAGGCACCCACAGGTAATATCATGCATCCCTGGCTCTCACTCTACCCGTATGTCTGGACATCCCTGATCCGCACCACCTCATTTTACATGGCTTGGATGAAACCCCTTGGAGACTTTCCTTTCCTTATAGATACTAGCCCAATAGGGTGTTTTGTCCTTTTCTTCAAACTTGTATTGTAGGTCTTTGTAATGTCTTTGGGCTATTGGATGATATATCAGGGTTTTTATGCATATGTCTGATAATATTAAAGATGAAATGTGCTTAACATTGCTATGATCCCTGTGACTAATGAGCCCATGGAGGGCGAAGTTTTTGATGTGCAGGACCATGCCCGATGGACAGGTACCATTTGGACCGGTACACATGGGGAGATGATTAGTTCGGACCTCCATGGGGATGAAGAGCCCATCAGATGGTTGTTGAGACCCCGTCAGAGGGGCAGAGACAGGACAGTGCTTGATTGAGCTTTTGCACCGGAGAAAAAGAAGGATGTTTCACCAGAGGCACTTTCGCAGAGCCCAGCCTAGGGGGAATGAGCCCTTTTCAGTGGAACATTGGCCTTGGAAGGCTCAAATCGCCCCCATTCTTACCATGACGTCATGGTCATTCTTGGAGGCAGACTGGGCAGCAGTGGCACATGTGGCATGTTGGAGAGGCCCCTGGAGGGCTAACGTTTTGCTCCTGGATGCCTCATTTGCCCTAAAAGGAGCTAGCGCCTCCCTTGAAGAGGCTTTTACCTTTATTACAGCTCAGTTAGGGTTTTAATTTGACATTTTAATGTGAAAACAGTATGATTTTGGTTTAAAGCCTTGTCGGCTAATTTTTATGACATAAAATTAATTAAAGGTCATGATACAGTATATATTGAGGAGTTTTATCCTCATTTTGACATAACAAACACTCACTCTGCAAGTGAGGTCTGATTTTTGCGCCCTATTAGCGTTATTGGCTATTTTGAGGAAGGCGCACTTGTTTGGAGAGGAGATTTTTGGCAATTTATGATGTTTTTCTTGAAGGAAGGTTTACAACTAGGGTTTGCATGCTATTTTCTTGATGATTTGTAAGTATTTTTCTGCAAAACTTCTTGATTGAATGGTTGTAGTTTAATTTCTTGCATTCTATTTATATATATACATTGCTGAATCAAAACCCTAGGGGACAAACACACAAGTAGGTCGTTGTCTCATGTCCCCGGATAGAAAAACCTTTTAAGCCATTGAAGAAGAAGAAGAGAGCCTAGCCATTGCTACACTCTTTCTATCTTCTTCCCTTAAGCTAGTCGTACTTTTAAATTTCAAGAGAAAGAGGACGTCCCAGGCCTAGGTTATCTACACCTAGGGCCGTTTTTCTTTTAGGGTTTGATGAAAGAGCCTTGCCTTTGCAACACTCTCCCTCTTTAAACTCTCTTGTCTTGATTTTACTTGTCTTTGAGCTATAGCCGTTTGTCGGTAAGGAGGAGAGAGCACGAGGCCTTGCTTAAGCAACACCGGAGTGAGCCTCTCTCCCCTAGGGTTCTGTCTTCAAGGCCCTGCCATTGCAGCACCTTGAAACCTTTCCCTCTTGTCCTTTAAATATCATCCCCTTCAACTTGTGCATCCTTCACCTTTTGACTCCGTAACCCTAGGCACTGATCTTTAACCTCCAACGTTGAAGTGAAAGTGATTGAAACAACTCTCAAACTCTTATAAATTGAAACCCTAACTAACTACTAACCCTAATAACGCTGACGTCATCCTTGGTTATTCCATCTTGATGCAGCCAGCTTTCTTTATGGGCAATTAGATGATGGTTTAAGAGCATTTATTGAATAAGGGATTGATTGAATACGTTGATTGCTACATCATCTTGGCATTTATTGGTGAATTGATATTATTTCCATTGTTGTATTAATGAACATTTATTTCATC
>ML776553.1:4006712-4020423 GCA_009831015.1 Picea engelmannii | reverse complement strand
CTTCCTCTAAAGGAAAATCCATTTCTAGAGCCATCACCTTCGGTCATAAAAGGGGCCGAGGGAATTGTTAGTTTATTTATCTGATTTCATTGTAGATAACTCATGATGATGAGATACATTTATTGTATTTTTTTATGATATTTCGAGGCTTTAAAGTCAGGACATGATTCAGTGTTGATCTGTGATGCATTCGAGTTTACTAGACATCTTATACATCTTATATATGGGTTCTCTTATCATATTTATGTGGAAATGCATTTATTTGATGTTGTTGATGCTTTAGATATTTAAAAAAATGAAAAAAAATGAATATTTTTGTATTTTTTTAGTTCTTACGACATTTTCCGATATTTACCAATATTTTCCCCGATTTTGCCGATATTTTCGTTTTCGGACCCTCGACGATATTTTGTCGTTGCCGATCTTGGTAACACTGGTATGAAGTACTAACCCATTGAATCATAGCCTGCATGTATTGTTTTGTTGTTGCTTTGTTCCAGGTAGGTGTTCTCATTTAGGCCTACACTTCATTATTGGTTGTTTAGCCCGACTGTTTGCTCTTGGTGGTGACCTGTGAAGAGGGATCTTTACTTATACCTTTATACCTTGGCCTCTTCAAAACCCCAGGTTACCGGGGACGTCTCCCCTGGGCCTAACCTCC
Organism: Picea engelmannii; assembly: GCA_009831015.1. Lineage (NCBI taxonomy): Eukaryota > Viridiplantae > Streptophyta > Pinopsida > Pinales > Pinaceae > Picea > Picea engelmannii. Next base: position 4,019,762 of record ML776553.1, on the reverse strand, counting down.
CTAAAGAGAAAGAACCTCCCCATTGTGGTGACATTGGGTGGGGTAGGTTCCTGTTACGCCAGTTTGGCCTCTATCTTCGAGCCATTTGACCTAGCTACAAACTGTGCGATAACAGAGCCTAGATGTAAACAATCCACCAGGAATAACAAGGACTATTGCAGACGTGAGAAAACTACTGCTAAATGAATTTCAGAAGCCCAGCTAAGAAGATCAGTATATGAAAGAAATGATTGAAATCAGACAAAAACCAGGTGAGTCTGTTTGGGAGATTGAACAGAGGTTTAAACGTTTGAAAGGGAAGTTGACGTATGAAATTACTGACATGCAACATAGGCACTTATTTGTGAACTCATTGTTACCACATTTGAAATACCCATTAAGACAGCAAAAGTTCCAAACTCAAGCATAGGCTCTGCAGGAAACCTTACAACTGGAAGAGAACCAGTATCAGAAGACAGATCCAGCAATAGAAGAGCTGAAGGAGGATCTGAAGAACCTAACATTTCAACTTAACCAGAATAAGGGCAAAGAGAAAAGAGAAGTTGTTTGGTGTACCCTATGTAGGCCAGAAGGACACCATAAGAACAAATGTTCAACTTTTGCACAGTATATGGCAACGGGAGTACCAAACCCTTTGCCAACAGGAGGACCTTGGTGCGAGATCTGTAAAACGCATGGGCATGATCCATATCATTGTCCAATAATGCAGAAGTATAAGACAGTACCCAAAATTTCATACTGCAATTTTTGCAAGTCAGTGGGTCATGATGATAAAGATTGTAGGACGATGGAGCTGATGAGAGAAAGAACTTCATATACTTATAGGGTACAAGCAGAAATGATGACAGGACAAGCTGCACATCAATTCAACTAGGTACCACCTCCATACAACAATGCGCAGCAGCAGTACAACAATGTGCAGTTGCAATACAACAATGCGCAACCACAATATAACCTCGCGCAGTATAACCAGGTACCTTAGTACAACACACCACGAGGAGATTGAGGGGGATATAGAGGTGGAGGACGAGGTAGAGGAGGATTTGGACGAGGCAGAGGTCCAATAGTGTTTCACAACTGCCAACAACCAGGACATTATGCAAGGGAGTGTCCACTTCCACTAGCAACATGTATGTACTATCGCATAGCAGACCATGATATAGAAGATTGTCCAACACTCTTGGGAAAGATCCAGGAAAAAAGGAACTAGAATGTACAGTGGATTTCTCCAGAAGCTAGGTATGATGGGAGAAACATCAACATAGTCACACGAGGAGGAGCCAAGACAGGAACTGACGCAGTAAAACAAGATCCAGCGCAACACCAATGGGTTAAGAAGAATACTGAACCACATAAGAAGTTTGATGCACGGAAAGAAAAGGAAACATTTAAGGAGGCCAGACAGAAGTTTCTCAAGCAAAATGTTGCGCCTACATCAGCGATGCAGCACACGCAGAACGCACCAATGTACAAAATGCCCTCCTCAATGGACCATACCAGTGAAGCACAACCTTTAGAGCAAGTAACATAAAAATTGTTCTGCAATCTTGTGTTAAGTTATTGAAGGATCCATCATCTGTTAAGGTCTTACAAAATCTACTAGAAAGATATAACACAGAGGTAGAAGGGAAATTAGAGCTAAAAACAGTCAATCATCTCCATTCAAGAAGAAGGACAAGCAGGGAATTCAGACTAAATGCTAACATTGGGGACTTCAACATGGGTGATATTATACTGGACTTGGGCTCTAAAGTAAATGTCTTACCTAAGAAGACGTGGCAGTGTATGGGAGAACCCACACTAGGCTATTCACCGGTCCAGTTAAAATTAGCAAATCAACACAGAGTATTACCAATTGGAAGGCTTAGAGGTGTGACAGTAGATTTGGATGGAGTGCGCACCATGGTCGATTTTGAAGTAATAAAGATAGTAGATGGCACGACACCTTATCCAGCACTGCTTGGATTGGATTAGGCATTTGATGACTAGGCCATAATCAACCTGAAAACAAGGAAAATGACGTTTGAATCATGTGAATATAGAGTCATTACACCATTAGATCCTTCAGAAGGAGAAAGGTTTGTAGAACCCACTTGTTTGGATCTGGAGGAAATAAACCAGTTGTACATAACCACTGCGCGAGAAGAGGATTATGTTAACCCAACTGCAGATGGGGTACTCAGATGGAGAAGCATTACCTCATGTGCTTCTGACTCAGATACAGGTTTGGAGAATTGGCAACAGTGATTAAATGAAGTTTCCACAAGAAGGTGCGCAAGAATAGACTACGCAATAAGATGGGTTGGTACAAAGATAAGAGAACCTCCCAATTTTCATGGGGTAAATGACTTAGAGAAATTTCTTACAAAATATGAAGAAGAAGTTTTAGAAAATCAAAGACTCTTAGCCCTAAATATTGCATTCAAGGCCACACCTGCAAGATGGTGGGGTGCGCACAAAGAAACAATTTAGAATTGGTACCAATGTAAACAATTACAGCGCATTAGATTTGGCACAGAGCAGGAGAGCAATAAAATGCAGAGGAATGATGGGAAAAGAACACCAGTGGAACACTTGGAGAAGTGCAAGACATAATGGAGGATGACACCACCAGAAGAATGGTCTCATCACTTTATCCATACAATGGAAGGAATCCCGTAGAACTGGTATATAGACCAGGACATGCGCAGAGGCACTACAGAATGGACAGTATTACATAAGAACTTTGTAGTAACTTTCTCATTTGAACATGAGAACCCCAACATAGATTCAGCATTGAAGTAGATACGAGGAGTGATATTTATTGATGAACCAGAGGTTGAAATCATGACAGAATATCAAAAATAGAATAGACAGACAGTCAAAGAACTACTTTCATGTTATCATGTTGAAGAGGAAGCACCAGATGAAGATTATCCGCACAACATTTAGATTACAGAGATTGAAGGAGAAAGAGAGGTGGAAGGTCAATCTCTGGAGTCAAAAGTATTTGCTGCACCAATCAAAGTTAAGAAAGTTAACATTGGGACGAATTACAATCCTAAAATGGCAAGTATTGGAGACTATTGGGATGAACAAACAGTAGAAACAATAACAAAATTACTGCACGACTACAATGACATGTTCGCAACGACCTTGACAGAGATGAAAGGCATAGCAGGGGAGCTAGGAGAGATGAAGATACCTTTGAAACCTGAGGCAAGACCTATCAGGCAGAGACCTTACAGACTGAATCCAGTATCTAAGCAGAAATTGACAGAATGTTGGAAGCTAGTATCATAGAACCAGTAGAGGAATTTGAATGGACAAGTCCTATGGTAATCCAAGAAAAGAAACAAGGGGGGATAAGGATTTGTGTAGATCTGAGGAAATTGAATGATGCTTGCTTACATGACCCTTTCCCTACCCCTTTTACAGATTAAGTCTTAAAGAATGTGGGAGGCCAGAAAGCATAATCATTTACAGATAGATTCTCAAGTTACCATCAGATCAAAATAGCTCCAGAGGACAGGTATAAGACTACTTTTGCTACATAATGGGGATTCTACCAATATACAGTCATGCCATTTGGGTTGAAGAATGCACCAGCCATATTTTCAAGAGTAGTCATCACTGCTTTTAAGGAATTCATACATCAATTTCTAGAAGTATATCTGGATGACTGGACTATATAGTCTCTTAAAAGATCATGTAGAAGTGTTAAGATTCATGTTGGAAAGATGCAGGCAATGTCAGATCTCATTGCACATCAAGAAATGCATTTTTGGGACACCTTTTGGAATATTATTGGGACACATAGTGTGTAAACAAGGTTTACTAGTGGATCCTGCTAAGATTGCAGTCATTGTAAATTTACCACCACCAAAATCAGTGCGTCAGTTAAGAGCAACACTAGGACATACAGGCTATTACATGAAATTTATAAAGGGGTATGCGCAGATTACTGCACCAATGGAAAAATTGTTAAAGAAGGACACCAGATTTCAGTGGAATAAGGATTGTCAACAAGGATTGGATAGCTTAAAAGAAAAGATGGTCACAACACCTATCCTAGTATTCCCAGACTGGGAAAAGACATTTCATGTGCATGTAGATGCATCAGCCATAACACTTGGAGCAATTCTAGCACAGCCAGGAGCAGTGGAATTAGACCATCCTATAGCCTTTGCAAGCAGAAAATTGTCAGAATCAGAACAGAATTACAACACCACAGAAAGAGAAAGCCTAGCCATGGTATTTGTAGTTTAGAAGCCCAGGCACTACTTACTGGGTAAACACTTTAAAATGTTCACAGACCATTCTGCCCTCAAATATCTAGTCAACAAGCCAGTGATGGGGGGGAGGATCTGTAGATGGCTGATGTTATTCCAAGAATTTGATTTTGAAGTAATAGTCAAACCAGGGACGCTAAATGCAGGACCTGATCACCTGTCAAGGGTAACTAATGGAGAAGAACCTACAAACTTGGAAGACAACTTCCCTGATGTATTGTAATGTCCCCACTTTGGGACATCATCACAGTGCAGAGGTTTATGATGATCAAAGTAGCCAGATGGAGGTTATAGTGAGTACAGGGGTTATTGAGAGGCATTGTGGGGTCCAGCTTGCAGTGCTCATCATATTCCATCATTATGAGCCATTCCGCACAGGTTGGCTTTGGTTCCATTGCATTCCGACGATTTCCATGATTTTGACTATTTTGAGCTATAAGTCAATGAAATTCACTGAAGAGGTCATTTTGGGCACATTACTTGGAGGAACCTCTCAGTGTAATAGCTCATTGCAATCGGGAGGAGCAACACTACAGGATGGGATGGCTAGAAGCGACTTTCAGGAGAGATAAGGAGCTTTTCAGAAGTAAAAAGGTTAATTAATTAATTAAAGTGATTTAATTAATTAATTAAATATTAATAAAATGAAAGTCACTTTGGAGGGACAAGGTGAGCCAAAAAGTATAAAAGGAAGGCAAGGGCCTCTACTCTAGGCATTCATGTATGTTTATCTTTTGGATTTCTGGCTTCTAGCTAGAGGGCCCATCTCTTGGGGGTTTTAAGGGTTTTGACTTAACAAACCCTAGAGGACGATTCGGTGGTGAAAGATTCCACCTAGCTTGTCCCAAGCTTGGTCTCGGAGATGCAATACTCTCCCACACCATTCTAGCTCGGTTCTACATCAGTGCAGGAGGGTTCTACACAGCCACAAGCACAGGAAGAGAAGGAGGGTGCACCATTGGGGGTTTCCAGTAAGGGGGGCGCACCATCCTTGGAGAGAGATTCAATGTAGGAGATTCGCAGGGCTTTTGGAGATTCTATCACTTGGGTTTTCATTGCAAGGCCTTGGACATCAGATCTAGTCCATTCATGAGGAGTTTCAGGTGTTGTTTGATTTATTAGATGCATGGGACGAATTGGACGAGAGGAACAAACTTCAGAAATTGGTTTCAGTCATTTGCTAGCTCTGATCTTCACCATTTCGCTTGGGACTTCACCAGGGAGGTAACCAAGCCCCGATCTATCATTTTGGAGAGTTTCAGGAGGTTTGGAGGCCTCCTTCATCCAGGACGAATTACTAGGGTTTCAGCCATCCAGGGGGGCACACCATTCAGTGGAGGAGTTTCAGATCTACAGAGTTTGAGAGTGGATTTGAAGATTTGGACACCTGGGTTGTCCTTACAGTTGCCCGATCTATCTGTTGGCATATTTCTTGGGGTGATTGGACACTTTTGGCAGCAGGGCCGAATTGTTGAGGGGCTTCAGCTATCCAACAGGGCATGGCACCTTCCAGCTTGGGGGCCTAGATCTATTGTATTCAGTCTTCATCGTATATCCAGCCTCTGGAGGCGTATTGGAGTCTTCTATTGGAGCATTTTGTAGCAGCTCTATTGTCTATCTTCTTAGCCATCTGTTGAGCATTCCAAATCAGCATCTTCATTGTAGCAGGTTCCTCTATTTCATGAATAAAAGCATATTTGAGATGTTTTGGCTTGTCTATCATATTGCATATGGTTGAGGTATGTTCCATGGCTATCTCTTCTTGTTATTTGCTGCAAACATTCATATAAACATATCAGTAAACCCTAAGGCCGAAATCAAGAGGTCATTCAGCAAGTAAACACATCTAAACAAGTAATTCAGCAAAGGTTTGACGAAATGCCACAACCAAAAAAGTTTTAAAAGACACCAAAACCGTGATGATCTTGGCATAATGGCTTGGGATCATTACATGCGCAGTTATTTTTAGTACAGGTAGTTGATAAATACTTTGTTGATATTATTGAATACTTAAGTACAAGGATTGCGCCACAAGAGTTTAGCACTGCGCAGAAGAAAATTCTGATAGTCAGAGTCGTAGACTATCAACTTATTGCAAGACATTTATACAAGATGGGCGCAGATAGCATTTTGAGAAGGTGTGTATTAGAACATGAAAGGCCCAGAATTTTGGCAGAAGTTCATGAAGGTATAGCTGGAGGACACTATGCAGGTAAAGCTACCGCGCAGAAGGTATTGCGCACAGGACTATGGTGGCCAACAGTCCATAAAGATGCCAAGGAATATTGCCAGAAATTTGATGTCTGTTAGAGGGTTGGAAAACCCAACAGAAGGGATGAGATGCCTCTAAGACCACAAGTGACTCTACAGGTATTTGACAAATGGACAATAAACTTTATTGGACAAATCAATCCACTAGCAAAAATATCAGGAGCTAGATATATCATTACTGCGACTAAATACTTAACAAGATGGGCATAAGCAGCACCAGTCAGACTGTAGCGCAGAGACAACAGCACACTTCTTGTTTGAACAAGTGATCACCAGATCTTGATGTCCAAGGATTTTGACGAGTGACCAAGACACTCATTTTATCAATAATAACATCAGGACTATGACTGAGGAATTTGAGGTCTATCAACAGAAGAGTACACCATACCATCCTCAGGCAAATGGAACAGTAGAAGCTTTCAATAAGATCTTGAAAAATGCTTTGACTAAGATCTGCAATGTCAACAGACATGATTGGGACTTGAAAATACCAGCAGTACTTTGGGCATATAGGACCACATGTAAGAAGTTGACAAGACAGACACCATTCAGATTGGTGTATGGGCGGAAAGAAGTAGTACCATTCGAATTTATGGTACCCAGTCTGCGTGTAGCAACAATTACCAACATGACAGAAAGAGGCGCAGTAAAGGAAAGGTTAAGTCAACTAATGGAAATGGAAGAGGACATGATTATGGCAAGATTTCACCAGAAAGTACAGAAAGCAAGAGACAAAGCCTGGCATGACAGACATATAAAAAAGAAGAGTTTTAAGGAGAGATACCTAGTTTTGCTTTATGACAGTAAAGTTTTCCAACATCCTGGTAAGTTTAGGATCATTGCCTAAGGCCATATGAAGTAAAGACTGTCACAGATGGGGGATCTGTACAGCTAAAAGACTTGGGAGGAACAGAACTGAAAGGAATGATCAACGGTAGTCGACTGATACTATACAGGGACAGTCGACCTACTAACCCGTAAAAGTTACAGTGCAGTGGGAAAAGGTATGTATATAGTGTACTATAGCAGAGATTAGGACAGGAAAATGAAAAAAAAAAAAAGGAGAAAAAGAGGAAAAAAGAAATACAAAAGTAGAAAAGAAAGAAAATACAAAAATAGTAGAATCAACGCAACAAAAAGAAAAAGTGATCGCGCACAGCATACGGTTGACAGAAAGCAAGACACCTTTCACTAAGGAAAAGTCATAGCAGAAATGTACGCCGCACCGAAAAAGTGCAGCACCCCGGAAAAGGGGCCAACAGACGGAAAAGAAAAATACGATTGTTAGGGAAAAAAGGCGCAAATTGGGCATTTATGAAACTGAATGAAGCGTACTCGACAACCTTCAACACAGTGATAACAGCCCAAGAAGCTTCTTTGAGAAGATTCAAGGAAATTATGACGCTTCTATATAATGGAAACGCGGGCTAAACAAGACTTGTTGTGCATTTGCAAACCCGCGAAGCTAAAGACGAGAGGTGAACATGCGAGTACAGAGAATCGAAGCAGCCGAAGCTCAATCCGGATAGAAAGAATTACCCACAATGGCACCTCCAAAGGTTGACGCACCAAGCCAAACAGCATGAAAAACGCACAACAGTCTCCGGTCACCGCAAGAAACCGCAGAGCCGGAACAAGAAATGACACAAAGAGAAGGAATCGTCAATGTCGACACAATTCCCTCGCCGCAGGTCGAACCAGTGAGCGCCACACTGGTAAAGGAATAAGAACAACCCCCGACGACGGTTGGGATGGATATTGACCCGCACGACAGTGCGCGGGGCCACGGACTAGTCGCCACAAGCAACCCACAACAACCTGCGAGGGCCGAAGCAGCCCACAAAGCAAATGGTGGCGATAGCAAGCGGACAGATTCTGACGGACCGAAACCACAACCTGTGGTGGAGTCCGCGCAACAGGAAGAAGTACATATTGAAGACATCACAGGGCAGCCAAAGTCGGGCAGGGAAGAGAGAGAACCAGAGGCTGGGACCTCCAACGCGCCGATAAGAAAAAAGGGCAAGCTACCCATCGCGCGGTCCCCACGCAAACAGCCTAACGCCTCAATTGTTTTACCACGCATTCCAGAGGGGGTGCAGGCCACACCAACTCTACTTGGTTGCAAGGAAAGGCTAAGATACATAGACCATGATGTGTCTAACACCAACAAATTCCCAGAATTTGCGCAACAGGTGTACATGGAGATCCTAGGCACAGGGCCATTTGGAGATCCAATACTGCAACCAAAGCAATGGAAGGCAAGCCTGGCAAATACAGGGATCCTAAACTTGGTAGAGATTCCCCACTTCGGCAAGGGGAAAGAGGTGAATAACTGTGTCAAGCAGTTGATGGCAGTCCTCCACAGAGGATTCTTATCGTTAGAGGAACCCGTCTCCATCGACGTAGAACTCATTGCCTTCATCACAGGCCTGCCATCAAATGGCAAGAATCCCGCGCAATACCTAGACGACAAAACCAAAGAAAAATCTCTCGCGAAAGAGATGAAGAAGACATACGGGACGGAAAGAGGCTCGCGCGGAATTATTTTCAAGAGAATCAACAACGCAGCCATCAGGATGGCCATGAAACTAATGGCATGCAAATTGCTACGCAAATGCTGCAAGGAGGAGGTCCCTGAAGGGGTTGTTGCAACAGCAGCACAGTGTGCAAACGGCACCATGCTCAGTTGGGCCCAATATTTACTGAACCTGTTCCTACACAACTGCAAGGACGCGTAGGACTTGGGAATAAAGTTCCACTACTCCTGGTTGTTGATCTTGATAGCCTTAATCGGGTGGAAAGAGCCTCCCTACTCCTATTCCTGCGATAGAGTAGGTCGTTGTCGCACAGCGCGGTACACGTCAATGGGAAGCACTACGGACCCCAAGCGAAGAAGTGGCAATGCCAGCAACTTTGCTCGGTATCTCAGCGACATCCAGGATAGCATAGCCAACACTCGGAGGATAACTCCGGAAGTGGTCGCGCAATATCAAGGGATACCCAACTTTAGGGCTACGCGGCAAAACATGTGGATCTACGTGCGCAAGGATCCAACGAAAGAATGGTTGCAACTTCGATTCTGCATCAATGCAAAAGAAGTTGAGATGGCAATGAGAGACTGGCAGGATGACTGGAGGATCCTAGTCATCACCAAGGACATGCCCAAGGGAAAAGAAGTGGAAACAGGGTCGTCCAAGACACCTGCAGAACACAGCGTTGTGCCCAAGAAACCAACACAGCGAGGAAAGCCCAATCAAAAGCCAACGCAGCAGAAGGGAAATGCTTCAAAGAAGGATGTGCTAACAGAAAAGAAAGACACTGCCCCGACACAGGAAGAACAAGGAAGGGGGGACACAACGACGCAGGAAACCCCTTCAGCAGCCACTCCACAAGAAACAAGGCCACCCAAACGGCCAATTATACATACAAGGGGGTCGCGCAAGAAGGCCAAGGCCCATAAACAGATCCTAGAGTATACAACCACCGAGGATGATGCCAATCTTGTCGCAGAGAGTACAGGATCGCACAGCAGAGGAGTTTGAAGAGGCTGAGAACCAAAAAGGAAGGATACAGAATGAGTTGGCCGATATCAGGCAGGTCTTAGAGCAAATACAAGCAGCACAAAGGCACGAAAGGGGAACAGCACCAATCCCCCAGCGACAGAAGCAAAGGAAAGGACAACGCCGAACGAGGAAGACACCATCCAGACCATAGTGCAAGCAAGTCTGAGCTTCCAGATAACAACAGAGATGTTGCAGGTCGACAAGGCCATAGCCCAGACACCACTCAAAGATCTGGCACAAGTACAGTTGGTATTGGCGAGAATACCAACAAAGGCATTATACAAATTGCAAGTCAATGTCGCGTAGTAAGTGCAATCGTGAGCAAGAACAGACGCGACAGAATTGCAAGTAACAAAAAATAGCAAGGATTCCCTAGAACTAGTGGTCGAGTAGGTGAAGCTGGAGACAAAAGAGGAGAAACAGCGCGCAGATAATTTAGAGCAGAAGTTGAAGGAAGTCTTCACAAGAATTCCAGACAGCGCACAACCATGAGCAATGCGGAAGAACAGATCCAAATAACCGCGCAGACGCTCGAGGACTACAAGAAGGAGATCGAGGAGCTTAAAGAAAAATTAACCCCAACTACTCCTCCTGAAGTTATGGCTGAAAGAGAACAACAGGAAGCCCTGCAAGTGGAAATGATGGAGAAAGAAGATGAAAAGATCACACAATTGTTTGACAGGACCGCGCAGCTATGGATGACGTTGGAAGAAGATGATAGGGTCCAACAATTAGACCTACAAGAGGAGGTAATCAGCACTGCAATCCAGGAGTTGAAGCAGCGGAAAAAGTCCATGAGCATTAAAGAGCGAGTGAAGGGCACGCAGGAAATGAAGACCCTACAGACAGAACTGAAGACTACGCAGAATAACAAGAAGGCCAGGCAAGCCCAGTTAGAACCTCTCCAAGAGCAAGCAACGCAAATAATTGCGAAACTGGAGAAGGAAAAGACAAGAATGGCTCAAGACCATGCTGAGAGTGCAGAGTCTCTCAAGGAGCATATCACAATGCAAATGATAGAAGAGCTCGCAGGGAAAGCTACGCAAGCTAGAGCAAAAGGGGAAGAGTTAGAAGGAAAATTCCACAACTTGGCAGAGATTGTTCAAGGGCGCGCACCACCTGAGTGGCTCGGGACGAGCCACATGTGAGTGTTGGGGGCCTGTTGGGCGCAGGCCTATTTTGAAAAGGAAGGCTATGTTGGGCGCAGACCTATTTTTGGAGAACAGGTGGCAGGAAAAACAACATGCAAGAGGAAAGGCAGCAAGCAAGAGGCAAGCCTAACCATGATAGGGTTAGGGTTTTTGATAAAGATTGTAACGGCTATAAGCCTATAAAATAGTATAAATAAGAACCTAGGAGGTCTAGGTCAAGGGTTCTAGAATTAGGTTGAAGAGTTCAATTCGATTGGTTCGAAAAGGGTTCGGAGAGTTGATGATGATTATTATGATTGTAATAAGGTTGTAGAAGAGTCAAGAAAGCTAGATTTGGAGGGTTAGGTCACAGGTTGAGGAGCCTAGTGTGATCTAGTCCACCTCACAGAGGTTCCTGAACCTCCTCATGATTGTAGGATTGAAGATGTAATGCGCACAAAGCTAGATTTTGCAGCAGACTAAATAAAAGAGCAGAGAAGCCAAATCTTTGTGGACGTAGCCCAGGAGAGGGTGAACCACGGTAAAACCTGTGTTATATGTGATGTTTATTGAATGCTTACTTCCTATTAAGGGTTATCTTATGAATAAATGATTAACTAGATGTATCAAAATGCATGCATGAGCCTAAAGATGAATGAATCCTAGAAATACTTGAAAGAATAACAAGATTAATGCATGAAGAAGATAAGATACAACCCCAAATCCCCACTCATTCTTAGACTGCAGGCACTTGAGCATTGCAGTCACCCATAAATCTATCTCGGGTGAGACTACACGGTGCACTCTGTACACAGCGTTTCCTTCTGGTTTACCAGGAGGGCCGATAGTTTTAGAGGGTTTTGTTGGAAACCTGTTGAGAGCCAAACTTGGGTCTGCCCAATAAGTAAAAGAGAGATATAACCAACAAAAACATGGCATGTAAGGTCTGGGCGTGACTCTGCTACTCACTGGTACCCTGTTGGGTGCTCCCCCAAATAGACTTTTCCCCTCAGTGTGGATTTTGTGACTAGTCTTTCGTGATACCTCTCTCCTCCATGAGATCCACTAGCCCCATTGTTCCCTTCATTGTTCTGTGGTTCCCTGTTATTTACCATCTGCATGAGAAGATGTGCAATCCTGTCCTACCCTGCTTCCAATGTAGTAACCAAGCACTCTTGTCCCTGTTCAATAGCTTTCAAGGCTAATTCAAGCTCAGCCTGTCCTCTGGATAAGCGCTCATGTGTCTCATCCAAATGGTGATGCATGATAAACTGTGTCTTGTCAACGAAACATTGTAGTTCCTGTGTTACCCTTTTCAATTCAATTGGCACCTCCTTTTCATTACCATCTCCTACTTCCTATCTTTACCCCATCTATGTTTTTGGTTACTCAGTACCCTTATCCTCCTTCTTCCTAGTGTACCCTCTCATCAGCAAATCCCCACAAGCTGGGAGGATTCAAAGCTTTGATAACACTATAATATCCCCAAGTGGATCTATGAGGAAGTTTTCAGTTTTAATGTTTTTCTGGTTGAAAGATTTTGTCAAACAATTCGCACATGTAGCTTATTGAGCTTATGTTTGGGTTTATTGTTTGGTATGATAGCACAAATAGTTTGCAATGATAGACTTGAGCTTATAGTGTTACAAAAATCGCCTAAATATCGGCAAAATTGCGAGAAATCGCGATTTTTTCCAAAAAAATCGGCCGATTTTTGGGCGATTTTTTCGAAAAAATCGCAAAAAACTCGCGGGTCGTTGGCAAAAAATCGTCTGTCTAAAAAAATTTAGAAAACCGCAGGGGGGGGGGGGGGGG